>WEIT01039006.1:71364-110942 GCA_013389985.1 Dryoscopus gambensis | reverse complement strand
GATTATACTTAAAAATCACGTAGCTGGTTTTCTTACCATTTAGATTTTACTTCTGCTGCTGTCATTATTTGTCATTTTTATGAGATTGTTTTAGACTATGGGAGGCTTTCTTGCAAATCTGAATCTGGGTCTGAACTGACTTTTCCCTTTATAGTGATACACTCTTTGAAGCCGAAGAATGTCTTTAACACAGGAGTGCCTGAGGTTTAATGTGGCACAGCCATGTTTCCCTCCTTCCCTTCCTCATTGCTGTTTCAAATGAGGTAATTTTAGTTTAACTCTATGCCAACATTCTGGTGGGAGAATTAGCAGAAGAGAAGTACTTTTTATGCTGATCTGTTCCTTGAAATTTTTAAATGCAACCTACCTAAGTCTCGAATAGCAGAAGTGACATCATCATGGATCAGAGTTTTAGCAATTGATCATACAAAATTCCTTAATGAAAAAAAGGGAAACATTGATACATCATATTTTTACTTTGGGTGGTATCTCTGGCAGTGTCTGTACCACAAATCATATACACGGAATATTTTTCCACCTGTTGTATTAGATGTAACACTACAGGTTTGCAAACGTACCAGGTGTGTAGTGTGTGGGGTTTTTTTCTCCATTTTGTTCAGATCATCTACTGTAATTTTTTTTTACTGACTCCCTTTTAAGAGATGGTAATTGCAGCAATTTCAGAGCCTTCCAATCTATAGCTCATTACAAAGCTAGGTATGGAATTATACATTATTTTACATTGACTGGTAATTGTTCTAAATGTCTCTATCAGAAACAAGCTGTTGTTGAAGTCTTAGGTGCTTTAGGCTCTGCTGTTCAGAACATGTCAGATCTACGAGGAAAAAAAGAGTGGAAAGCAGAAAGTGCTACAACTGGTAGAAGAAATTAGATTATAATACATAACATCAACTGAGATGTCTATGAATATCACTGGTAATCATCAATCATTAAACGTTGTTTCTCAAACTGTATGGTGTATTTTATGAGGTATTTCTACCAACTCAAGTGCACGTGAATAACCCTTTGTGTTATTTCTTCCTCCAGACTTGTGCTGTTTAATCATTTACCAAACAGACAAGCACTACAAATCATTTCAATCATTCAACCCTACCAATCTTCCTGCAGTAGCTTTCAAAGAATGAAGAAGTCACAGTAGGAGACTTCCTCAAGTGCACTTTAAATCATGTGCAGCAGGTACCAGTAAAGATACCCTCATAAATGTACACATGGTGTGGCTATGCCAGCAAACAGACTATTATTTTAGACTGAGTAAGCATCACCAGGCCTCATGCTTTGCCCATGAGTGCCAGAAGTTTCTATGTGTTTAGCAAAGTTTATAAAGTATTAGAGAAATAGAGTATGTTCACACAAACAAAGTCTCTGCTAAAACACGAAATGCCCTCATGACCCCAGTAAAAACGTTTTGCTTATGGAGAATCTTATTTTCATTTGATCCTTCCTTTCTTTTTATGTCTCCTTGCTTATCAAGGTCTTGATCTGCTTACTTTTTAGCAGTAAAAACTGGAAAGTGATTCTTTCAAAGTGTTTGGCCACAAAGCACTGGATTGTGCTGCTTCTGACCATTTGGTCCCTTGAGTTGCACCAACACTTACAGGGCTGAATTAGGGCATTGTTCATTTTTTCAGTATTTGAGCTAAAGGATGAGAGGAATAATCATTCTCCCAAATATAAAATGCTTACTGCATTCAATAAAACTATTTTGTGCCTTTAAGTAAGATGGTGTTGCTCAAGACAGCTGTCTTACAGTGCATCTCTTTATAACTGTTCCATCAGCTGATACAACTACAAGGACAATTCTGACTGAAAGATGAGGATCTGATTAAAGCAAGCTAAGTGTTTTCTGGCTCGTAAAGGTTTGATCTTAAAGGCACTGCACCATGTGGTACAAAATGGCACCATTTCCTTCACTGTCTAACTCAGTTGGTGCAGGAAGGCACAAACCAGCCTCTGAGTGACCCTGCTGTGTGGCAACACCAGTTTGCTTTCTTCAAGCTGATCTTTCCAATACCTCAAGCTTTTGGAAAGAAAGGGGATTCAGACCCTCCCTTACCATCAGACAAGTCCCATTTCTTCCACAGGCCCTAAACCCGAGCCTCGACTGTCAGTGAAGGGGCCAAGGCAGTCTTCTGCTGAGATTTCACTGTCAGCACTAGGGACCATAGCGAGTGGTGATACCAGTCTTTTTGGAGGAAGAGAGGGGAGGGAGAGACCATTTCATGATGGCTGCTGCCCCCTTGTCCTGGGTTTGCTCTCTGCCACATTCACTACTCTGAGCTCCTCCAGTACCTGCTTACAAGAGCTGAGATGTGGTGGGGCCATCCACCCCACCTGACGTCAGCACCAACAGTGAGCCAGGGCTTCTCCTCATTACAGGCAAAGCTTTGACGAAACATTCTGTGTTTCATGACTCCTGCTACATTTGCCTCAGCAGGAACCCCTCCACCTCTAACAAAAAAAGGGCTTTTTCCTAGGTGAGGCAGCAGCTCCAAGCCTCCAGTTCATGCTGAGCTTGCTGTTCAAGTGACTCTTCAGTGCTGCTCCTCTTGCATTCAAAATCATGCTCAGAGTTCTATAAGAAAATGCCTTTTTATGAGAAAAAGTCTTTTTGTTCTTTTTTCAAGGTCCAATCTGTATTGAAAGCATTCAAGTATGTTTTTATTTCTTAGGCAATTTATTTAACTGCAACAAAAAAGATTTAATATATGATGATTCATTACAGGACTTAGAGGTATATCCAGAGCTCATTCAGTTTTCATTCTTGAATGTCTTCAGTGCAAGGTGCATCAATCTTTTAGTCCTGGAGCTGCCTGTGCTCCTAAGAATTTGTTTTGTTGTTCATCTCTGCTCTTCAAAATTATTTAGATGGGAATAAAGATGAAAAGTGTGTGGATAGGGTCACATACTATAGTCCAGGGATTCTCTTTGATGCAAGAAGCTTTCTCTCTGCAAGATCTTTTCTGGGAAGAGATGTGTGGATTGTGACCTTGATATCTGATCTGTACTAGAGGAATGAACTTCTTTCCTTATCATATTCTCTGCATCATCTATTGGGACTAGTTTTGTACATTGTGTACCGTTCACCATTCTCTCTCAGAATGGAGACTTTTTGAAATCTCCAGAAGTTTCATTTCAGTTGGAAAATGCATAAACATTTGTTTTTTAAAATGAAAACACAAAGTATTTCTAGAACTCCAAATGAAGTCTCAGAAGAACACTCTTGTTTGATACTGAGATTCAAAGTCACCACCATATGTTCCCACAAGCACATCAGTTCATAAAAGCTGATCTCTTATTTCTACAGGGCTTGAGCTCCCAAGTGGATGTGTATTCTGAAAACAAGATTTCAGACTAGCAGATACAAAAAGACAAGAAGGGATTATTACAATTTCAAGGCATGAGAAACAGGGTGCAAGGGGAAAGAAGGGACGCTTTCAGTTTCAGTGAATGTAAATAACACACGTTGATTTTCTGGTGGGAGATGAACATGTAGTGCCAGGTGCTGCTGGGAGCCCAAGAGGGAATGAGACGGAACCAGCCTGCTCACCTTAGCACTGTGTCCCTTGTCCACACCTGCATCCAGACAGGAGAGAGTAGTAAGGGATGCTGCAGTGGGTTAGGGCTTGGTGAGCGACATGTATGTAACAAGAATTGTAACATTGCTAAGTTAGTCCTTTGAGCTTCCCAGGATGCCACCACAGGAACATCTCAGTGACTCAGACTCTGCTTTGTGTGCTGAGAAATCCAATCAAAGGCTTCATAAATCTTGTCACCAGGCATAGGACATAAGACACAGTGTTCCTGCTCTCCCATTTTGGAGCAAGAAAGACAAGAAATTAATTTTAAAAGTAGAGCTGAAGTTAGTAACTCTCCACTGAGAATTTACTCTTCAGCTCTTATTTGCCCCAGATCTCCATTCTGTAGCAGGTACATGGAAATAAGAGAGAAAATACGTCAACAATGTGCCCAATGAATTTTTTCAATTAAATCACAGTTTCATTAAAAACGTATTGGCTCACCGAGCTGCCCAGCCTTTATTCAAAACCTCTCAGGCTCTTAATGACTCATGACCAAGGATGTTTACATCTGCACTTCAAAGAGATGTCAGAGAAGCAGATCCAGTGTACAGACTTCAACCCACACTGTGGCGCTCAGACATCACTTTGCTGGCTTGCAACACTTCCCATACACAAGTGAGCAAATGATAGACAACTCAATTTTTTTTTTTTCTAATGGGCTAATGGTTAGAAAGGGACATAGAGGAAAAGAAAAGGGAAATACAAAGAGGATGGATCATAGAATCATAGAATTGTTAAGGTTGTAAAAGACCTCCAATATCATCGAGTCCAGCCTTTGACAGAAGATCACCATGTCAACTAAACCATAGCACTAAGTGCCTCATCCAGGAACACCTGGATGGATGGTGACTCTACCACCTCCCTGGGCAACCCTTTCACACTTTCAGTGAAAAATTCCTTTCTGATGTCCAGTCTAAACCTCCCCTGGTGCAGCTTGAGGTTATGTCCTCTTCTCCTGTCACTTGTTGCCTGGGAGAAGGGACCAACTCCCACCTGGCTGCACTCTCCTTTCCGGCAGCTGTAGAGTGATAAGAACTCCCCTTGTCCAGGCTAAACAAGTCCAGTTCCCTGAGCTGTTCCTCATGACTTGTTCTCTAGAACCTTTGCTAGCTCTGTTCCCCCTCAATATCTTTCTTGAAGTCAGGGGTCCACAGCTAGACACAGTACTCGAGGTGTGTTCTCACCAGTGAGAGTACAGCGGGACAGTCATCATGACCAATGATCACAACAGACTCCGATTTCTCCTTCCCCCCATTTGCTTTCCCACTGCCTTTGTTCCACATGTGGCTTAGTGGAGATGGACCTGTGTTTGCATCCTGATGATGCAGGACTGATGACACACACACCTCTTTGACTGGAAATGTATCACCAAAAAAACATCTTGGCCAAGCACAAATGTAAGCTTAAAATGTCAGTGTCCTACTGCCTGCTTCTGGAGTACTGGAGGTGTAAACAGCTCTGCTCTCTTGCCCCTTGCTCTTTGCAGATGCCCTCTCACACGAATGCTCTTTTGACTTCAGCTCCCAGCTCATTCCCAGACTTGTACAGCGAAGAGGCTCTAAAGCTTACCATCTGCCTTTAAAAAATGAACACATTTAGTAAATTCTCATCAAGGCCACAGAGGCGATGTCTCTTGACTTTGTATTATTTGGCTATATTTAATATTCTGTTAATTTGCCAGATGCTTTCTTCAGGGTTTTGACAGTGCTTCTGCTGCAGTAAAAATCAGCACTGCTTCTTGGATCTGATTGCATATTTCAGCACTGTCCTGAGGAAAACTATCTCATGTCGTTAAACAGTTTAATTTACTGAAAGCCTTCTAACAAATTCATTTAACAACCATTCCAAGTCATGGAATATACATATATTTCAAGGCTTTCAAATAAAAATGCCTGAGAAAAAGGCCAGGCAAACTGATGTACTAAGACCTTGGAGTGAATAAGGCACAATATTTAGGGTCTGGCAATTGTAAAGATGGGTGAGGTTAGTAGAGAAAGAAAGAGATGGAGATTCAGCTGGGAAGCTGTCACTGTCTCTCCCTGAATCCTGGACTGGTGTCATTTAGGTCCCAGCTGACTTATATGGCTCCAGACGACACAATTTGATTTCTCTTTTACTTGCTCAGGGTCTTAGCCAAGGACTGGTTTCACCAATATGTAATTCATTGTGCCTGCTGTATAATCTGCAGTCTTTTAATCTTATCTTCCTGTAGTTTTCCATATCTGTTTTGACATCATCTACTCTTGTACAATTGAAATTGTATTGAAAGAGGAGCTCTTTGGACTGCTAGGGAAATCCACAAAATCCATCAAAAAATCTTATTCAAACATAAAAAGACCCAATTTAGGCTCAACGAGATCTGATGCTGGACTTCTGTAATAGCATTTGCAGCCCCAATTTCTGTCCTTGACTTCCTCTTCCTATTTCTTAATTTTTACTGACCTTTGTTCGTTCCTCAAGTGCATTTTCTCTTTGATGGATTTCTTAGTTTCTTTATTTCTATTCCTCCCTATTCCATGTGTAAGAACCCTTCTTTTTTTGCTCTTTCTCTTAGGCCTTACACTTGCCCTTTCTCTACCTTTTATCATTTTTCTGACACCTTCTTTCCTTCTCTCCCTCCTTCCTTCCCTCACCACTCCTGGGGCTCAGCTGCGGCCATTGGTGACCCTGCCCCAAATCCTCAAGTGGCTTACAGTCCTGTAGGGAGGGGACGTGACCCTGTGCTGCCCCCAGCTCAGCCTGAGGGCACAAAACACCCGTGTTCCCATCTCTCCGTATCACTTCTCCCTGGGGAGATGCTGGACTAGACAGCCCCAGAGCCACCTTCCAGCCTGAGCAACACTCATGTTGAAGAAATCCTCATGGCTTTTTTCCTGGATTTAGAGCACAGCAGTAACTTGCTGAATGTGAGGCTGCAATTAGGGCACATGAGGAACCAGAGCCCAGGCTGGTACTTAGACCTCTAGTGAACTGACTTCAGTGTTGTTCATGGGGATCATTGAGTCTTTGGGGAGAGGATCTGTACTGGGAGGGCTGATTTAAAACTTTTCTTCTCTTGCAGTCAAGATCAAATATCTTATAACAGGGAACATTTCTTGCCTAAGGGGCTTGATGTTGTCCTGCTAACAACAATATTCCCTGAATAGATTTTAACATATTTTTTTCCTTGTTAATTTCAAATCAGTATTTGAAAGTTTCCTTTAAATGCATTTAGACATCTCCCTGGATGATCAATTATCTCAATTCATGTAAAGTTCTCAGGCGTGAGGATTCCCTGTGATGGCAATAAATGAAATCTGGTAATAAACTCTCATAAATTTATTAAGGTCCCCCAGCCACAGATCACCATTGTCAGTTCATATAATGCTTCCTTAGTTACTTAAATGCTGTTTTACATGCCATTACACTTATAATCACACTTAATATTAGTCCACTTAACCACCTCTCAAACATTTGGAATTGAATTTTACAGTCTCCCATCAGTGCCTCTCTGAGGTTTGTTGTAAGATTTCCTCTCTAAATGTTTTTGTGGTCTGAGAAAGGATTATTCTCTTTGAAGTGTCATAAGCCTTGCTCAACAACTCACTTATTTCTCCCCTCTCTATTCTTTATGCCTTTTTGCTTTTTTCCTACTAGCTCATTTATTCTGTATTCCATTCAAGCTAACCCCTCTCAATGCAGATGACAGCCTTAGGTCCTGGTTGTAAATCTTCAGTGCAAATAGCCGCAGAAACAGGAAACAATAACTTCTTGCGATGTCATTGCCTTTGTAGCCTTAGCTGCTGTTTTCTTGTAAAATAAGCTTTACATCTCTGCTTCCCACCGATTATTCGTAAAAATACACAGCAGTCTGAACCTGTGTCATCCCAACATCTCTCCTGGGCTAATGACTCCACATTCAGGTGGGTCATGTATGCTGACAGACCCGGGCATGTGTTTCCAGCCTGAAATATATAACCAGTTCTCATCTAGTGTTGCTGGCCAAGTAAAGTTCAAATAGGCTTTGCTATTAGAAAAGCCTCTGGAGCATGCAAACCACAGTGAACTGGAACTACTGGTTTATGCTGTCACTCAGCCTTTGATCAGAGGGCTTCTGAATTTGCCAGGTGAGGCATGACATGGGTTTTACCTTTTTGTCATGCTTTCTGCAGGCAGCTTCTACAGGAAATGTCTGACAAAGTTCGTCCTGTCTGAACAGTTTCCTGGGCAAGTACAAAACTGCTCACCTTTACATTGATTTTTCTCTCTGTAATGAAGTACGTCAGTAGCACGTTGTACAAGTAGCCATCCATAAACATTACAGCATCATGATTTTGCAAGGACTTTTGAAGAAAATCCTCACAAACCATGGGTTTGCAAAGAATCTGAATGCAGATCAAGGATCTGCTTGCCAGAACCAAGAAAGATGGACCAAGCTAACTGCTGATCCTGTCTCTATTCTTCCACCTATCCTGTCAGCAGCTTTTTTTTCCCAGTAACGCTGCACTGGACTGCAGGGGTACAGGCTTCCTGTCTGTCACAGCCCTTGCTGCTGGATCAGCCCCATGGATGGATATGGTTCAGCCTCTCCCAGGCTGCCACCCTCCAAGACCTGTCTTTTCTTGTTTGTCATGAAATAAGGCTTTACTGACAAAACGCTCCAGCTTTCGTGGAAACACAGGAGCACAGTGTACACGATGTACAGGCTGGAAAACAACTCCTGCCCGGCAGGCTGGCAGAGAACAGCAGCACTGCTGTGTGATCAATACTGTCCTGAGCTTTTTGCAGCTCTGCTCAGCAAGGGGCAGCCAGAAAGCTTCCAAAATCACCAGGATAAAGCTTTTCCTAGATAACACTATTAAGATCAAAACATGCCTTTCTATTCCTATATCTGTGTAGGATTTTAAGTAGGACTTTTTGGCCAGGGGTGGTTTTCCTCCCTCACTTGATGCTGTAGGCTCCAAGACAGTTTTTTCATGTTCCCTGATGAAAAGAAATGTTGCCTCGACAAGACAAAACAAACGGGAAAGGACACCTTTTTCAGCAGAAGAAAACCAGCCTGATGATTAATCTCTGCCACCAGTATGGCTGCTGAGGCACAGACACAGACAGCAGCCCCTGGGTGCTGGTACGAGGCCACCCAGCAGCTGCCTGCCTGGCTTTTAATCTGGGACTGCCCCTCCAGCCCCGAAGGGACTGCCTGCTACTGGAGCATAGCAATGGGGAATTAAAGGCATTTGCCTCTTGGTTGCTTCCATAAAACATCTGGGTCTTCAGCTAAAAATTACAACAAAGGAAACTTTGTTTAGAACTTCTAGGAGGTTTGGGGATATGTCTTGCTCTTCCAGCCCCACTGCATGGGCAACGCTCTGGCAAACAGGCCAAACATTCTGCCGAGGGTGGAATCACGCGCGGCCCTCTGCAGCCTGCTCCAGAGAGTGGTCCTGCAGCCTCGCCTGCCATGCCTGCTCCTGTGGAGATGCTTCCATTCCCATCTGGCCTGGGCCATTTCCACAACCAGCAAGATGGGCTGGAGTTTCTCCAGGGAAGCAAATGGCAGAAGGCAGCACAGTCTGGCTCTCTAAACTGCTTTTTGGGGGGGAAAATCTGGATTGTCACACAGAAGGTTGTATCACCTGCAACCTATATATTGATAGAATTACACTGGATCAAAAGATAAACCTTTTCTGTATATTTAAGCTGTAGCACTAGTGATTTTCAAATTTCCCGAAAGCCCCTTGCATGCTTTCTTCACATCAGTTTAAATTAGGTGGACGATGACGTAATTGTTATCTCTTTGTTTTGTCTTTATGGATGCTATAGAAGGGATTCTTTTTTCTTTTGCACTTCTTTCTTTTGGTCTTAGTATTATTATGCTGAGGCTTCAAACAGCTGGGTTGTCTGGAAATTCATATTTCCTCAGAAGAACCATTTGGCTCATCTGCTAATGGCAGAGAGCACAAGTTGGCACACTTTCAAAAGAGAAAGCTTATATTACCAGCAGCAACTGTCTTTCATTCAACCTGGACCAGGAGATAGGAAGCCAAGGGACTGTTCAAGAAGCAGTTCCAGGCAAATTACAATCTGAAATCAGCTTTGAAAGAACTGTGATGAAAGGCAACTATATTATTTCTTTGAGTTTTTGTCTTGTCATTTCCCCCTCACCTTTTTTTTTTTTAAAGAGAAAACTAGAGTGAACCAATCTTTATTCAGGAGGAAAGTAGAAAGTATATTGATTCCATTTCATGTCTTTCAGATTATTCTTCTCTCTGATTTGTGAGCTCCTAAAAGGACATTTTCCTTCACTTTGGAGAGGTCATGTGTCCAATATTTGAAATTCGTGTATTTTGATTCCTCAGTGATTTCCTTGGCTTAGAAGTTGGGGGTTTTTTATTATTGTATGATATCTGAAATAGGCTTTTGTTTTATCTAGAGAGATTCTTTCATTCCTTTAATGAAATAAATTCTATTTTTATGCAAGATGATAATCTTGATTCTCTCACAAGTTTAATTTTTTAATGAATGGAGGATTGTGCCATGTGGCTACACTTCACAGAAGGGGAAAGGGTCTCAAGCAGCAAAAGGTACAAAGCAGTAACAGTGGATAAAGAGCTCCTGTTTCCTCCCAGCTGGTGATCTTGGGGAAGAAAGCAGATGTGTTGCGTGTGCTGAATGCTGTGCCTTTGTGTGTGCGTTTTCCAAGGTTATAACGTGCCAAAACTTGGTGCAGCAGAAAACTACAAGAGTTTGAAAAGTGAGGACTGGGGCAGTAACTGCAGTGCACCCCACATCTAGGTCATCCACCAAAATATCAATTCTCTAATTTGCTTTCGTGGTCTTTTATTGTAATAAAAGTCCTGAAGAGGATACAAGTGCATGTGGTTCTCTATATTATGGTGCTGGCTGAGGCCACAGAACCCATCCTGCTCATGGCCTGCAGGAGGCTGTGGCGACTGTCCTGCCATGGTGACCCTCCTATCATGGTGGACACCTGAATGCATGTTCTAGTGCAGTAACTTTGCTGTGCAGAAGTAGTCCAGGACTCAGATGCACTGTCCTAGGGCCACAGACTGGGCACCCTGGTACCCACCTCGGGGTAGTTGCACTGCTGAAGGCATGATGGACTCATCCACTTACTGCTCATCATCCCATGGAGTTCAGAATCTCTCACAGCTCTTCTGTTACTGTCTTTCTCATGATATAGATGCTTGAAATAATGCCATGGCAGCCTAGTGAAGACTGTAATGGAAATATAAAACATCTGTACTGTGTGAGTCAAAAGATCCACCCAGCATCTTGCCTCCAGCTGTGGCCAGAAACAGGTCCTTATGAGAGAGCAGGACAAATGTGAAGTGGTACTTTTCCTGAGCCAAAGGTTGCATCCAGACAGTCACATTCCCTCACCACTGGTGGATATTCATGCTTACATGAATTTGTTTGATCCCTTTTTTGATTCATTTATAAGTTTAGCCTGTGCAACCTCCCTGAGCAGTTAGTTTCACAGTTTAATTAGATGTTAGGGGAAAAGGCATTTCTTTCTCATTGTTTTAATCCTGTTGCTGATAATTGGGGTGCCTTCTAATTCTCATAGTGAGTGGAAGATTGAGTGATTGTTCCCTGTTTACTTCAGTTATCATTATAAACCTCTATTATCTCCCCTCTCAGCTGTCTCTTCTTTTCAGCTGAAGAGTCCAAGTCTAATTAGTCTGTCCTCATTTCTGCAAGGCTGAAACCAGCTCAAAATAATTGCCAAGCACGATCCTAGCCCACTGTCCAAATCAAACCTACAGTACTCTGGAGGTTATTGGGCTACTTATAAAACCAACGCACATCTTTGCAAGGCCTGCTGTGAATGCAAAGGGCATGTCCAGGGTACTTGGAGCAGAAGGATAACACAATAAATATGTGACATTTTTGTACATAGTGTCACTTTTGATCAGCTATAAGGTGTAACTGAATGTGCTGGTAAAGACCATGTGCTTTTATGTTTACAGGAAACATGCACCTGGCACAGAAACACCTGAGAAGAGGCCAAGTAAACTGTGCTTTGATTCTGACTTCTGCAGAATGGGAAAAATTAGGACAGACCTGTAAGTGGCAAAGTTCAACAGTGGGAGTTCTCTAGTGGTCTGGTTTTTTTCTGACATGGATAAATCCAGCTGCCAAGAAATGGATTGGGTCATCATGCACCAAGAGCTAAGATGTTTCAAAAGTACATAAATATAATTTAAAGGTGTCAAGATTATTTAAAATCTTATTAGTAAATGAACCACAGGTACAAGAATTAATGCCTTAGGTATGCTTCATTCGAACTAGATGAGTGTGAGAATCCAACTTGTCTTTAGCCAAACCACAAGGAAGGGGTTTCTGTCCTTTGATTATATTCTTCTCCATGTTACACTCTGCTAACTAATCTTTTAATGTTCACATCCATTACAGTATGTAAAAATGAGACAGACATAACTTCATCTCTATGCACTTTAAAATCAATCTGACTTCATAAACCAAATTAAAAATGAGATTGTACTGAGTATAAAAGGACTCTGCAAACATGAAGCTCCAAGTCTGCTGAAATAATCTGTATAAATTTCAGGTGAAGGGAATTTCTTTTACATTTCACATGTAACCATGGCACTGCAATGGACTATATATTCAAAATAATCTCAGCAGCCACAGCAGCTCTTTGATCAATATCACGTACAAATTTCTGTGCACAACCTGACAAGAGTCTGAATTTCTGTTTAGAAGCCACTTTTCCCTCTGACAGTATCTGTCTCCCACCTGCCATACACACAGACTGTGTTTTCACTTCCCATGTGGCTGTCAGGGATCCAGAAGTTTGGTTTCCTCCAGGCACTGGCAGGGCAGTGGCACTTTGGCCTCCTGGGCTCCTGGTCCACCTCAGTGTAGACTGTTCCCTTCCAGTTTATACAAACTTCAGAAATACAAACTTTAGAAATGTAGAATACTATTCTAGAAATTTGGAAATTACTAGAATACTAGAAATACTGGAACTGGAGGAAAACCAGATTTTGAAACATCTAAATCCTCTGTGAGATAAAACCGACCATCTCTTTCTCACTCTGCTCTAATTCTGAGGCATATTTCACCCAGGCATTTTTATCACATGCAGGAATGCAATAACCTTTATAAACCAGAGATTTAAGTTCTGTGATGAGTCCCAGATTTTCAGATGACATTTAGATTTAGAATATGGGTGTTGTCTGGGCTGCTTAAAGGCAGAGGGAGGGGCGTTGCTGAATGGAAACGAGGTATCCTAAAAAGAAAGAAAATACAAGCTGAACATCCAGCTATGTAAAGAAAAACAACAGGCAAAGATAGTCAAAATAAGCAAAAATTGAAGAAGTAGCACTTAAAACCCCAGTCAACTAATGAACATTCTGATTTTGCAGATTTAAGTGTGGAAAAATAGGATGTGAAAATGCAGACAGGCACCTGAGGAGTGACATTCTGCTGGCTTTGTACTTATGCCTCATGGGGCTGCCATGCACGGGCAGAAATTGGGCAGTGAGGAGCCAAGTGGCCCAAAAGTGAGTGCCCTGACTTTGCTCCCAGAGGTGCTCAATCGTGGCCACCTGGAGCAAGAGGCATCCTTCAGGCAGTTTCTCCACACTAAAGATAACACTTGCTGGGCTTAACCTTGGCTCTTCTGAGGTCATTCCGCCTTGCCTTACTTGCCCTTCATCACAAATCAAGTGCATCTTCACCCACCTGAGTGTGAATTATCTCTCTGGTAGTCAGCAGCCCTTGCAAAAATCTTGCTACGGCCAGCATCTTTTAAATTGCTTTGTATTTTCCACATTAGTTGTCCAGTGACTGTCACTTGCCTCCTCCTTATCCTTCTTCTAGGCTAATAAAAAAACGTAGCTATTAATAAATTCAAGAAACCTGGTATAGTGCTTCCTAGATCTTTGAGATATCATGCTACCCGGTTGTGGAAAATCAATTTTCAGACTCTTGAAATGGAAAGAAAACTCCCTAGTGCAGCAAAATCAAACATTCAAATGTTCCTCCAGCAACAAACTAAAAATTAATTCAGACTTTGGGAGAGAGTCCCACATCACCGTTTTCTTCTTTGCTTTTCTAAAAGTGATGTAACATCCTCATTTATGTTCAAGGAACTATGGTTACCTTCTTGTTCTGGAACTGGAATATTCTGGAATATTTCAAATCACACATTTAAGGAGATGTAAATCCTGATAGCTCATGGGTGGTGGGCTCTTTCAGTTTCCTTTAGGATTCAGAAGGTGGGCACAGGGGGCACCAGTCCCCCATAAGGCTAATTGCTTGAGTAACCTATAGCTGAACATAACACCTACATCTTGCAGGTAGCTGAAAGGAAAAATCCTGAGTTTTCTGAAGTGTGGGGCTACTCAAGGATGACACATGGAAGCAGGTAGAAATGCATTGGTCCTGAGCTTTCATCTGGTCACTCCTTATGAGTACAAAATGAATTTGAAGTGCAAATTGAGGAGAGTTTTACAAACACTGAACATGGGTGTAAATCATTACCTGGGCTTGGTGTTAGCATCAAACAGACATTGAAGTGGCAGCAATTTCTTAACTCCTTCTTTCCTTTCTGCTTACCTGGGTATCAAGGAATTAATTGGGATACATCAGTGGCTCACCCCAAGCCTCATGGAAATGTCCTCTCTTATACATGTGATGCTCTGTGTTATGAAGCTGGTGAGGTACCCCCCATTTTGTCTTGGTTTTCATGTTTGGAGTATTACAGGTGTGTTGCACAGTATAACTATGCGGTGTGTTACATGCTTTAACTATGGAGTAAAGCAATAAGGAAGGAAAGAATCAGAGCCAAGACAGAAGTAGGAAAAGCATCTGTCAGGGAGTACAGCCTTAATCTCCAGTGACTTCTTGCATTGACGTCAGCCAGCATGAAGTGTATGTTGTTATATGTACCTGTGTGATTCCTGGTTGTTTTTATTTTATGTCTGTACTGCACTGTTTTCCCTGCACCAGTGTGCCCTGGTAGGTCTGATCCTCTGTCAAGGAGCAGAATTAGAGACAGTGAGGCTGTGTCAGTACAGCAGAAGTCATGCTGGGGTAGCGCATTTGTCATCAGCAGCTGCTCGCAAGGCAGCAGGGCAGTTATCAGGGATGCCTGCTGAGTGCTAGAAAGATGCTTCTGATATAATTCCAAGCAAGCAACAAGGTTTATTTTGGTCAGTCTGTGGCTCTTTTAATTACAGAGGATTCTATAATTTTGGAAATCATCACTTCTCTTTATTAAAAACCAAAAAACTCAACTGTTCACCAAGTATAAACAAAGGTGGAGAAATGATGATATGGAACAAAAAGTGCTGGAACATATAGTTTTGATATATGTTTTCTGTGTTAAGAATCATGAATATCCATGCTCTGAGACGCTGTTTTTTCTTGCTGTGCTTAGTGGAGATCTAGTACATGGAGAAACAGAGCATCTACTGGTTCACTGATCTGGTAAGTAGTAGATTTTTCAAGCAATATCCCCAAAGAGTAAAAGAAGAAAATAATGTTATTGCATGCTAGAGACACAGCGTAGAGACAGCAGATCCAACAGACATTCTGTGCTCTGCTCCTTATTTCTAAGAGCTACACACATATTAGTAGTTTTAAGTTCAAGCATAGTATTCATACTCTATTTACATTATTTCAAACAATTGTCATGGGATAACTCAGTCACTGGACAGAATCAGTTCTGTTTTACTATGAAACGCCAAAAGCCTGCTGTGTTCCACACCACAGGTGTGACAGGGGAACCTTGGAAATCAGCCTCATATCCATTTTAAAGGCTCTGTTTAAAGACTCCCAGTCCTGATCCATGTCACAGACACTGCACAGCAGTGCTCCTACATGGAGCTTGTGAACCTGCTCTCACAGCTAGGACTTTTATGGGTCATGCAGGTCACATTAATGTGCGTAAGTGAACTGAGGCATCCTTCCACTGCAGCTGAACTGATGCTTCCATTCCTCATGGTATACTGGGAAGCTAAAGGTCCTTCATGTGTAGGTGGGACTCCTCTGCAGGCAGAGCACATCTACACACAGCCCTAAACCCAGCAGGGCAGAAGCCCTGAGGACTTCAGCCTTTCTGCTGCCAGTGTTTGCAGCAGTGACCACTGCACACCACACTAAGGGGTGCACTGTGCAACTGCCCAGCAGCCTCTCCTTCCCTGCCTTCCCACCTCAGCTCACCTCTCCCTGTGTCCAGCTCAGCAATTCAGAGTTGAATCACCAGTTTTTCAAGGGATTTCCCTATGAAAATGGCTTTGTTTAGATAGAGCTGCTCCTTATACTCAAAATGTGTAAGCTGAAGAGCAGCAAGCTCTTCTTTGCAGCAAGCTCTGGCTGAGTATTTGCTTTTTTCTTTTGCAGATCCCCCTGGATCTACTCCATTCCATCCTGCTCATTGTGCAATTAAGAACTGAAATGGGAATGTGATCGTTCAACCCAGTACTGAGGCCCCTGTGGGCAGGCACTTCATTTCTCTCCTATCTGTTGTAATGGCAAGTCCCCATATTTATTCCCCGGTGCTCTGCTGTACTGCTCTGGTGAGAAAGTCATTACCCTTTTCAGGGAAAAGCTCCACGGCATGCAGTTGTCAAAGGCCTGAAAAGTCAGAAAGCTGCTACTTTTGAAACAAGGGGGAAAAAAAGAAAGAAATGGAATAACAGTTTTTGGAAGCTGCAGCAGTTTTCTCAAGGACAGCTGTAAATGGCACTTACTGCATACAAATAGGAGCCAGCAATGATGAAAAGAAAGCAACAAATAAACAAATCAATGACAATGCCAACAAAAAAGTGTTCAGCTGCCAAGAACATACTTTATCTCTCATTAGCATAATTATTGCTTAGAGTTTCAACTCTAAATGCCACAAACAATTAAAAAGTTATGTTATGCTTAAATATTTTGTCATTTCTTGGCAAGAAGGCAGGCCTAGGGAAAGGAGGGTATGAATTGCATTGCTGCCTTGTTCTATGAAGTTATCTCACTCTTTTGAGGAATTACCCTCTTGCACTGATAAGCCAATGGCAGCCAAACCTGATAGAAGCCAACATGGCCCCCCTGGCAAAGAGAAAGTAGAGGGAGCTGCTGCCAAACTGCAGCAGCTTTTATATTTTTAGGATGCTGAAAACAGAATCAAGGATTTTCACCAAAGAAAAATCCACACTAAGCTTTTTTACTCCTAGGAAGAGGTTGGGAGAGGCAAAGAGCTAAGGTCTGGTCAAGGAAAGTTGGTTCGATTGTTATCATGGATATTGTTTCAGCTACCTCTTTCCCCAAACCTTAGTGTATATAGACAGAGCCTAGGGACCTAGATGGGCAGCGAGCAGAAGTTTGGTGTCAGCTGGGAAGGAAGCGAAAGAGCAAGCAGTTGGGACTCCCTCAAGCCAGAGAAAAGAGATAGGATGGCTTTCCCTAGTCCATCTCAAAGCATTGCTTTTAAAATTATCACATATCCTTCCAAATGTAGCCGTACATTTAGGCAGAGAAAAATCTGCATGAAGACAGTAATTTTTACCCAGCCTAGTCCATTCCATTTAAATTAGGAAAACAGTTACTGGCGTTTTGAGAAGCAATGACATTCTCGTGTCTTTTATGAATGGATAAATTTGAACTGCATATTTCTGCCTAAATACTGCACTTTCTTGTCTCAAGGATGGTCCATACTGTTTCCAAAATAAATTTAAGGGAGCTTTGCTGGTAACTTCTCTGAGGTTAAAGTCCTGAAGCTGAGTGGGTCATGTATAATGGATCCACCTCTGAGAAGTCCCATCAATTCAAAACCAGGTGTGCTGCAGGAAAGTGCTCTGGCAGCAAATCACCATCGGAAGAACCTTTCAGAGTCAAGTCCACCCTTGTTTTATTGCAGCAGCCTGCTGGGTCATTACCTTTAGAAATCAATTCTAAAGTGTGACAGATGCTTTCAGCTTGCAGAGCTATGCACTGTGGCAGGCACCAAATAGCTGCAGTGCTGCTGTGGCTTTTGTGGAGTCTGTTGATAGCTGGTGGCTATAATTAGCAGAGCCCTTTATGCAACTGTCATGTCCCTGAGAGAAATCAATGCTGCAGCATTGTTTTACCTTTCTTACCTTACCTAGACTGCTCTAAATTGAAATGCAAACGCAGCCACAAACTGCAGGCTTTGAATCATATTTTAAAGAGCTTCACTAATGTATTGCAATGTTTCAGCCGTAGTATAGGGTGGTGCAGAATAAAGTTTTTGTTCATATAATTGCCTGGGGAGACCTCAGGGCTGGGAATCTTTAACAGGTTGGACAGATGTTTATCAGGTACGACACAGTATCATTTATCCAGTTGGTTGGTTTAGAAGCACCCCCCCAGAGGTCCCTGTTTTCCTTATTTTGCAATGTTTCTGTACATGTGGGATGATTGGGTTACTTACAAATTGGTTGGCAAACTGGAGAACCAATAAAGCTTAATTGGGCTCCTGTGTGGATTCCCTTACCTCTAATAACATGGACGGTGCTTACATTTCTTTCAGGAAAAGCACGTAGAGAAAATTTTCCCTCCACAGAGTTTTCTGTTGTTGTAAATCTTACAGGACCAGAATACCTCTGAGACTTCCAAAGCTTTGACTGAAATGGGCTGGTTAGTACAGTAGCTATTAGACAAGTGCTGACACACCGACATGCAAGCAAGCACAGAGAGTGATCGTGAGAGCCCTATTGCACCATGAAATCAGACTGAAATGTGAAGCTGATGCAGGAGCCTGATGAGGCAATTTAACAAATGACCACTCTGCAGGGGAAACAGGAGGAGGTACATAAGGTTTTAATTACACTGATTATGGAGTGAATTTTTTAGTGCATTGCAGCCATAATTTTGTGATAATCAGGCAATTCAAAGCCATCAGAAGCTCTTCTTAAAATTTGCTCATTTATTTTGTGTCACTGGTAAAGGAACCTGAGTGTACCAGTGTATCTGATTCCTTTATAGTACTCATCATTGGTAAAACACTAAGGACTGTAATATGCACTAAGGGCTTATTAGTGGGATTAAAACAAAGCACAGATTAATAGCATGAATTTTATTTTTGTATGCTTCAATGCCACCTACTCCTGAAGGCAGAATGAGAGCTGCAGGTGATGAACTCATGCATGAGTTTAGTCCTGATGATTTTTGCTTACAGAAGGTAAAGCCGTGGGACTGAATTTGACATCCTGTGTAATATTGCAGGAGTATACCCACCCTAACATCTCTCAGAAAACCACAGGAGAACGTACCAAGGAATGTTAGTTAGCTGTGTTTTTTTCATAAAACTCTCTCTCTCTCAATAGTGACAAACAAATTGAGGGGGAAGTTGAGTGGGGAATTCCTTTGAATCTCAGAGGTTGTTGCAGATGATCATTAAAAGAGTGGGTTTGAACACTGAGGACATGGAAGAGGGAGCACATCAAGGAACAGCATCCTCATTAGGGCAGAGAGTGATGCATTCCACATCCACTGGAGGTAGAAACTATGCCTTTTTTTCCGTATCTTCTGCTGACACAAAAGGGGATAAGTAAA
The DNA here is from genome assembly GCA_013389985.1 of Dryoscopus gambensis. Classification (NCBI taxonomy): domain Eukaryota; kingdom Metazoa; phylum Chordata; class Aves; order Passeriformes; family Malaconotidae; genus Dryoscopus; species Dryoscopus gambensis. Next base: position 91,812 of record WEIT01039006.1, on the reverse strand, counting down.
GTCAAAGGAATCACACTGAGACCAGGTCAGAGGAGCTAATGAAACACTGTGTGGATCTATCTAAAGGAGTACAAGGTATTGTGTAAGACAAAACTGACCAAGAGATTCAAGTTTACCTTTCTTCTGTGGTCTTTGCTTTTCCCAGTTTGTGCACTGCCTGCTTTCTCAGTGTGCATTTTTACAGTTTCATGCAAATTTATCCCCAGAGTTTCCAAACAAGAAATGGCAGAATTGGATGGAAATATTTTGCTCATCTTTTATTTCCCTGCAGTAGCTGTTCCCTTCTGACTAAATACCAAAATGCTGCCTGTAAAATAACAAATGGGATGCACTGGAGCTCAAGACTGCAAACAGGCTAAGGAAAAAAATGTGCCATTGATGGCTGCCGCAGCCTAAAGATGTTAAAAATGCCACTCAAGCTTCTCCTGCCTTCCTCTGCATTAAGAGGAATCATCCAGGGGAAGCCACTGGAATTTGATGAACGTAGCCTTGTTCCAGCTGATTTGATGGGCAGGGTGGAGGCCCTGGAAGCACAAGTTAAATAGATTATTTCTCCATTCAGCGGCTTGGGGTCTTCTGCTGTCAAGTCTTACCCACTGATGGCTTTTGCTGGTCTCTGAGATGGAGTGTGGTGAGGGTCTATGCCTGTTTACAGACTGAACTGGGAGTTTGAGACCTCTACCCTTATTCCAGCTCAAAATGGTGAGTGAACCACGCTGCCGGTGTGCTGCCATCCCTCTGTCCCCTCTGGGATGTTTATGCAGAGCTGGAAGGGTGGGCATAGCATACTACTGCGAATGGCAGCATGCAGACAGCTCTGTCCCTGTCAGACTGCTTAGGAGGGGCAGGGCAGCAAAGAAAATACTTTGTTTTGTGGGCTTTTTTTTTAATATGTTTGTTTTTAATTAGTAGCCTATAGGAAAAAAAATCATTATATGCAAAATAGTTTTCCCCTTGGTTTCTTAAACTCCCTGGTGCCACCTGTTTGTAGCACACAGTGTACTAATGCTGGATACAAGACTCCAGCAGCCAGGGTAGGTAACATTTTAATGATTCGTACATGGTCTGCTTGTCAGAGCTGTTTTCTCTCTTTTCACACCGGCACACCAGCGCTTTCTTTATGTGACAACTGGAATGTTCCCTCCAGACTACCCTGTGCACAGTCGCTCCACACCGCTTTCAGAGTGCAGGCAGCAGATGCAAATGATCAAGGATGCATAAATCTTCAGCAGAAGGCAAGGCTGGTATGCAATGGAAAGCTGAACCACTGATCTCTGGATATCTTCCTGTCTTGTCCTGGCACTGGCTATTTTAGCAATTTCAGCAGCTATTTGAGGTATACCAACTCTACAGTTCGCTCCTGGTTCTTGCTAACAAAGATTCTGGGCAGGGATCATTTGTGATTAAAGGATTAAAGCACGAGGATGAAATTCAGAGAGAATCAATTTTGATTTCCAAGTCTTTAGATGCATGAAAGATGTTTTCTTAGCTATGGAGTCAGAAAAACTGTGTCTGTGCTGATATGTGTTATGTTTGCTTCATCCAGCTGCTGAAGAAAAGAGGCTTCACTCCCTTTGAAGTTTACCCTTCTGAGCTTAGTGCTGGTACAAGTAACTGAAGTGGCAGCTTTGCCCTTTGAAGATGCCTCATTTCTGTCTCAGAGCTTCCATCATTTTTTTCCTTTGGAAGCTGATGGAGTTAAGGGAATACAGAGCCAGTGTGAACTCAATATCAGTAAGGCTCTAAAGTCCTGGTAATAAGAACACTGTAATAAGCTGACTGAAGCAGTAGCATTATCATCATCATGTTTCATTACATCTATCCCTGACAGAAAACTCTTAATTTGTTCTGGTCTCTCCATGGAGTGTTGTCGTGTTGGAAGTGGCTCCCTCACCATGACTACAGAGGGGTGAGTCTTGTAACTTGGCACTGCCATTAGGTACACAAACCCAGATGAAGCCAACACCCTACAGCACCCCATCAAATCCATTCACACACCACAATTCCTCTAGCTCCTTAGAGATATGTAGTACTGGATCCATTTCATAATATATTTTACATTTTCCATTTATTTTTTCTATGTTCTTAATTAGCAATTAATTTTACAGCATCATTCTGACTTCTTGATTATTCAAACTTCTTTTCTTCATTTAATATACTATAGAGAGATTGGAAAAAAAAAGTTAAAAAGTTCAGCCTCTCCCAGCAATTTTCATCATTAATTTCATCCATTTCTCATTTTTAATTGCCATGTTATCTCTCTAGCTCCATTCCCACTCCAATACGTCAGGGGGAAAAAACCCATCCAGACCAACCTTCTGGTTTCTCCTAGCCCCTTTGGCTAACAGTAACTCATTCTAGGGTTTTAATTGCATTTTTAATTAAGGCTGCTACAGCTATTGGCTTTGAGCCTTTCATCATGCACAGTATTTTTTTAGCATGCAAAGCAGCGCATGCAGTTTGACAGGGACAGCCTCTGACAGAGGCAGAGATACAACGTGGAGCACATAACGTTGTCTGCTTTAAGAACATGGGCAGGGAATATGGAGATGTTAGTTAATTTCTTAGCTGTCTCACATGTTTGAGTTTAATTTAGTCACCTCATCACTGTCTCAGTTCTCTGCCTGTAAAATATCCTGTCTCTTACCAGCTAGTGGCACAACTACTCAAAAATACTCAGCCTCCTTCTGCCTCAATCATCCTACCATTAACCAGCAGGTTCCTTGGCACACGCCCACACACAGGTACCAAACAGCCTCTGCCTCAGCACCAACATTCCTGGCATTCGCAGGGGGCCAGGATGGCTGCCTTCTCTCACATGTGTGTCAAACCCCTGCATCAGCTACTTTCCCATATCTGAAACCCTTATCTACTGCACAGAGCCCAAGAATGAATAGAGTGATGTGGCTGCCTGTCCCTACCTAAACCTTGCCCTTCCTCCACACGTTTGCACGTCCTTTGTGTGACCCAGGATGGGAGGGGAGTATATGCTGTGGGCAGAGAGAAAATCCATCCTGTCCCTGCTGAGTGCTCCAGTTATGCCACCATAAGCAGAGCGGTCACACACCATTAATGCCCAGTTAGTGTAGAGGACACTCACCTAACTGTGGGTTCAGTGATCCCCCATTACTGCACTGTGTATGACTCATCTCTCTGACCTTGTGTTAACAAAATCCAGACTGGTGCTAATGGGAGTTGTGTTTAAACAGTTGTAAGGGAACACCCTTGACACTGCAGTCATTAAAAATGGCATTATTTCATTTCCAAGAGCGTGCAGATTTTAGCTTCCATATCCTAGCCAAATTCTAACTGAGTATTTTCTTTTTTGCATCTCAGAGTGGTTTCTGTCATTTTTTCTGGCAACCACAGTTTTGCTTCCTACCCTAAACCCCATTAGATTGCTCATAGACTGTATATAATGCCACACAGAATGAAGCTATTTTTGTAGAGAGTATTTGTATTTTGGAGAGTATTTTGAAGAGTATTTGTATATTAGAAACACTCTTGAGAAGAAAAGACTGCATATAATGTTCAAACATAAGAATGTATCTTACTAGTAATTGATACATTCTCCCAACTGTTCTGAGTGCTCCTAAAATGCTCTGAGTTTCTCTGATGCAATGTAAGCTGTGAGAACAGTCACTGCTTACACAGTGACAAACTCTGTAATCACAAATGAACCTGAGGTGTCATAATTGCTCTGCCTCCAGATTCAGCAGATTTCACAATGCATTAGAAAAGCATAACCAGCAATAAGACTGCACGGTAATTAGTCCAGTAAAAGCAGGGTGGACTTCTTGTAAAACAAACTAACATACCTCATTTATTTCAGCTTCTTCAGGAAAATCTCTTCAGGCTTCTGATAACCACTGAGCCAGGAGCTGACTCCAGCACAACATTTAGGGAACTGGTATCAGATCAGCCCTTCCCATGATGAACTGCCTGGCCAGGTTCTGAGGAACAACTGATCAAGTTGGAGCTCACAGATTCCCCCTGCCCAGTGGGGACAATCCCCACGATGAGAAATGGAGCAGCTGCACAGAATAATTCTAGGAATAATTCATAAATAACTTTCAAAAAATTACTAGCATTTTAAAGTTAGTTTCCAGATAAAACCCACTGACTCTGATATGGCACCCAGAAAGGTTTACTTCTATGGCTCCTGTTGCGGCGTGGTAGATGAGGGGTGCCGCGACCCTCCAAATAACATCTCCACGGGGGCTGGAGCTGCTCTGGTAGAGCCACTGCGCTTCTGGCTGACGAGCTCAGATGCACCAAGGCCCCCGTTCTGCCCTGCTCGTCGAGCCTCCCATTTCTGGGTGGCTCCCCGGAGGGAGCAGCTCAGGAGGGGGTCAGACTCCCATAGCGGTGAAGCAGGCAGCATCAGCTTTGGTCAGAGAAGCAGCTGGCACGCACACACGCTGCAGGCAGCAAAAGAGCCAAGGAAGGAACTTGAGCATGGTATTCCAAGAAGAGGTTTTACTTCCCTGGATCACCTCATCATGAAAGGAACCAGAGGCCAAAGACGAAATGGGGGAGGGGGTTGGGGTTTAAATAAGGGTTTCACAGGCTATCAGGCTGCAAGGCGGGAGAGGGACGGGACCAGGGCAAAGGGACCAATAAGGAGGGACTAGGTTACGAGGGCAAATGGGAAACCAGGGAAGGAATAAAGGGACAGGGAGAACAACAAATCAATCAAAGGAACAGAACTGGGAGCAAACTGTGTCTTAGGAGAAGCCTGTCACTCAAGCCTGGGGGAGAATTCCCTGTCACAGCCCCCCGTGGGCTGGGTGACCCCAACAGGCTCCAGCTGTCAGAAAATGTTTGTCCAACAAAGTGTCAGGTATTAGACAAGTCCCAAATACCAATTTTTCAGTGACTGTTGTTATTCCTTGGAGCCAGTCATACTCATTGGCATTCCCATGAACAGAGGGACATTTTTCTCAGACAGAAAGAGTTTCAAAGCCCAAACTTCCTTCCAAACAAAGAATTTCTTCTAGGCAGCAGAACATCAGGATACAAAATATAAGTGAGGCTTATCTGTCATCTCAGCTACTTTTCCTCAGATTGTGTACACGGTAAGGTGCCCTCTCATTGGAAACAAAGTGTAGCTCTATGCTGAACCATGAATCAGGCTCAGTGACTACAAAGTGACAGATGCTCACTGTGTTTCATCCGTTCAGACTTGATGCTGCAGAACAGAAGCCTATGGGTTGAGCTGGTCACAGGGAGACTTAACTGACAGTTCCTTTGAAGGTCTTACCAGGTCAGATACAAAAGTCCTCTAAAAATCACAACACCAATTCCACACCCAAGCTTAACAATTACCTACATTCCGCTCAGTGGGAATCACAAATCAATCCTTGCAATGCTTTTCCAGATGGCAAATCCAGATGACGAGCAAATAGATGTAGTTCTGGACGTAAAGGATATTCCTAACTTCTCAGCTGCTGGGGCAGGTAGATGGCAGTGGTATTTGTAAGTAAAATTTGGGAGGTAATTGAATAGGCTTAGTGATATTTCTTAGAATTCCACCAAGTCACTTTTAGAAGATTTTAGTGTGTAATTATTTGTAGATCCCTGCTAGTGATTCATTAATGTCATTAATTTCTTTTGGAATCCTTGAGTGTTGTTATATTCACATACTAAATTTTTTCAGCTGTATCCTTTCTACTTTTTCTTGATAGTCAAAACCTTGTTTTCTAAGTGTTTTTTCTTTTTTTGCTTTTCATTACTTTTCCTTTTGAAAGAGAGTTTTAAACAAAATGTTTGATACAATGCTATTTATTAGAAAATTATAACCCTTGCAGGCTTTTGAAGCACCCTGTGGAGTTTGAAGGAAAATTGCATCTTCTGCAGAATGTTAGAAGAAGCCTCACTGAAGAGTATCACCAAAATATGCTTATAACAGTTCTGAGGTTTTGATAGTAATTTTCAGTAGAACCTTTTAAATGTTTCCATAACTCTCCTGCAACTTTAATAAGGCCTCTCGGGACAATCCCAGCTCACTATTTATTGATGGATTTGCTGTGTGCCATTTCCTTGAAAGTTAATGGCCTGAAATTGTTACATGTCCAAGACCCTTCTCTCTGCCTTATTTGGGCACTATTAACAGGCCTTAGTAGGAGCATACAAGCAAGAAAGGGAATTAGGTACTATCTCTTTGTGTTTGGGAAGACGCAAGTGATGTGCCTGAGAAGACTTTCAAAGTCATGGGAAGAAACCACTTCACCCACTTAGTGGGTGTTGAGCCAGGCTGTTTCCAGAAGAGGCATTTCCTTGCAATTTTTCAGCCTTTGAGTAATCTCTGTAAACCTCTCTTGGCTGCTTCATGTGCTTTGCGTTTTCTTTGTTCATCTATTTTTAAATAACCAGACAGACACATTACTATAGTTCGATTTATTCTTCAATATTGATTTTTTAGGCTGGCACATGATTTGCTCCCATGACTGTTTGCAGTGGCAGATCTTTGGAGTCAGGAGTTTTTGATAAAAGAAATTGCATTGTTTCACCAGCCACATGGTCTGTAAGCAAGGAGAGCCAGGCAGGCTGAGACACCTGAGCTGCTCATGCTGGAAATCATGGCTCTACTTACATGACAAGTTAGTGAAAGTCCATGTATATATGTCCTAATTAGATTTGAAATATCTGAACTCAACGTTGTGTGGTACAAAAGGTGCCAAAATAGGAGACGCTATCTTACCTGCATAATGTAAAAGTTGTTCCTTTTTTCTTTTTATGCCAGAGTTTAAAGTTAACAGTTTAATTAGGTTAAAGTTTGAAGTACAGTCAGAATTCATGTGGGCTGAAGTGTGATTTTTACAGTTCATTTCTGGCTAACAAGGGGAACTATTTCTTCTGAAAATCAGAGGTCCTGAAGGGAAAATACTTCCACTGCATTATACTTCAGTTGATTTAAACACAAATCCAGCAGTGGCTGAACACCTGAGAACAAGGTTACTTGGTAGAGGAGAGGGTCAACTCTGCTTTTCTCAAGGATGGAGGTATCCACATCAGAATTGCAGGTGTGACAAACCATCTACATTTGTCTTGTTTACTCTTCTCAATGCACCTTTACTTCCCATTCCCTCCCTCCCTGTCACTGCTCAGAGACTGATTTGGGGGGCATATCTGAGCTAGTCAAATGTTAGAAGTGGACTGGAAGGCAAGAAGGAAAGGATCATGAAGGCTTTCCAGCACTGCAGCAGCTGCTGCAGGACTGCACATCACCAGGACACATGGCAGAGCTGCATGGTGGCCAGGGGACACCACAGGTTGCTTGCGTGCCCCCCTCCTCTCTCCCTCTCTCCACCCTATACACATCCTAGGTACTGTAGGTGTACCCAGAAGACACTAAAGCATAGCAATGTCTTGATAACCAGATGAACCAGTAATACGGTGTCAGCAGTTCTTTAGGAGTCACTTTCAATCTTCAGTATATTCTTCAGAAGATAAGTCTCAATTTAGAAACACAGGTGGATGAGTAAAAAACCTAACCTTATAAGTGATGGCATTATTGTAGGCAATAAAAATACCCAATAAGGGCTGGTCAGTTGGCATCTTTTCTGCAAAAGGACAGCTATATAAATATCTTTCATACTAATAACTTTTTTTCTTTATTTATGTAGTAAGATTGCAGAATGAGAAAAAAATATTACAATTGCTGAAATTCCACTGCTCCTTATGTAGAGAAAATAGCACTTCATATACACAAGCATCACTTGTAAAATACAAAATAGAGACATTTATAGTAAAATTCTGTACTATCCTTCGCTACAGATGAATAATTTTCCTCACAATCTTACAACACACAATACATAGAGAAAAGCAAATGAAAACAAATTATGCCACAGGAATGAGACGGCATCAACTATTAGATTATCTTTTATAGCTGATATAAAGACATACTCTCCTAAAAGCATGCCAAAGGATCATAATTTTCAAAAGAGGAAGGCTATACTCTGGAACTATATACTTCATGAGGACATGAGGACTATGGTCTGCAGAAATGCTGAAATGCACTGAAAGGAGTGACATTTAAATCTAATTATAGACAGATTTTCTAACTCAGCAGACAATATAATTTCCTCTATAGTTTAGTGAAGCTGTTTTAAAAATAGCTTTCTTGATGATTCTATTTTCATGACCAGAACCAGTACAATATAAAATGATGAGGTGAAAATGCAGTTTTCTGCTTTAACACGAAGCAGAAGAAATATGTCTTAGGGAGTTCATTTGGGGGGCTGGAGGAGAGATCTTTTCTTGCTGCAAAGCATCACATCATTTGTCATCAATTTAATATATAAAAGAAGTGCCTTGGGAGGAGAGTCACAAAAGAATATTGCCCAATTGTATGTAAAATGCTGTGATATATATTTTTCATAAATATTTAATATTTTAGGATAGTTACATTCGGATTATCTTTCAGTCTGAACTTCCCAGAAGACAGGGAGGATTTATATGATCCTGTGGTAATAGCCCATTTTGTTCTTCCAAAATAATGTCTATCTATCACAGAAAATGAATGGGAATGTCTAAGCAGAAAGAAGCCTGTGGCTAAAAATTTTGGAGTGTCTATCTTCAAGTTTTAGAATTGGTGTTTAGGGAATTAACCACAATACTCTTAGCTTTCCTGAGCTCCCACAGGTTCTTTTGTGTAATGGTCCTTCAGGTCTGTTGTCCCCTTTGCCTGTGCAAAACCACACATGAGCCACATAATGCCACACGAGGGAGAAGGCAGCAAGCCAGCAGCTGCAGCGTCTCTGGCACATGTCACACATTTCCCCCACAGCCTGGACACCACGGGAAATCACTCAGGCCAGCTCTGCCTGAGGTGCTATGCTGGAAGACAAGAACTGCACACCAGTAGGATTCTTCAACCATTGACATTTAAACTGGAAACAACTGTTGTTCTTTAGTGGGGGGTAATGTTTGTTGAATCATTAGCAGGGAAGGGTGTCAAGCAGAAAGGGCTGATGGTGACTGGCATCAGAGCAGTTGGGACATGGATGAATTTTGGACATGCCTGCATGCATACAAACATCCAGAAAACCCTGCAGGAATTACTGACAGGTAAAGAGTGTGGCCCAGAGAAGGAACAAGGTAAGGCCCTGCCAGGGAACAAAACTTTCTGGCAGAGGCCAGCATGGAAATCAGACATCCCTTCCACATGCTGTAGAAAAATAGGCTTTCCCTGTGCTTTGCACAGACTTATTTGCTGGCAGCAAGCAACTGATTCCATCATTGCTTTCCCCTCCATGCAGTGACTCCAGTCACTGGGGATTAGAGGTTTAGGAGGCAGGCAAGTCCTTCATGAGATTGCAAAAAAAGTACTGCTATCAACTGTACATTTCAGCTCCTGATGAAGTCAGTAGGGGTTTGCTAGCATTCCTGACTACGTTATTAAATGCCTCTCCCCATCTCATGGTGATGGGCTTTCAGAAAGTGCTCTGTTCCTATGGCTCTGTTTTTCAAATATAAAATGAAAAAACCAGAATTTCCTCACTCAAAGCCTGTCAGGAGATTAAAAGCACAGAAACTTTCTCTCTTTTCAGTACTCAAAATTATTAAGCTGTTCAGTAATTATGTCACAGTAATATCATATATTAGATAAATTTTGTGGCTGAATAGATTTGATAATAGCATGAGGATATAAATATTCAGTAATATTGAGGTTTTTTGCAACCCTGGACCAAATTGCTATGGTTTTGGATAGTAGGAATAACCATCACCATTTTCTTCATTGATATAATCCCATACAACCTCACCCACTGTGTGATTCTTGTAACTACTATTACCTGACAAATAGTACTTCTCTTCTAGTTGCCTTAAAGAGTTTGAGGCAACTCCACAAGATCCTTTCACTGATCTTGGCTAGGGGAGACTTGTCCTTACTGACATTCTGACAGGAGCTCTTTCAGCCTCTAGCCGCTTGCTGCATATTCTGCTTGAGCTCTCATGCTTGTTTCCCTTGAGGAATGGGACTGAGAATCCTTTGAGGACTAAGGGGTCTATTCAGCACTAACCTAAGCTCTTAGTATCAGTGAAGCTTAATGTTAAATATGTATCACCATGCACTACTCTCACAAAAATCTTGCTGAATTGGTTTTTTTATTACAGTCTGATTCTTCTGGTTTCGCTCCTCAGAACATACTATGCCTTATACTGCATTATTGTAATCAAAGCTCAGATTAACTAAAGAAGAGTATACAGCCCATAATTTACTTCTCTATAAACAATACTTTCCTTTTGAATTTAGTAATAGGTTTTGGATGTACTGAATTTCATCAGCAGATTTATTTTTGTTCACCGACAGTGCTTTGTAGTGTTGCAGGTAAATTGCACTCGATTAAAAATGCTTTCTCAAAAAGAAACATTTAATGTGGTGTGGTAGGCACACAGCATATGAAAGCCTTTGTATTTTATAGTCAACCTCAACATGGTAAGAATTTAACTGTAGTGAAATAGAAGACATCAGTACAATGAGAAAACTATTCATTTGTCCCTTTGACTAGTGATAATAAAAGTTACTCTAACATCCAATAATATTAGGGTTTCTCTTTTTTCTTTCCTTCTCTGTGCACTGCCTAGAATAACACTTCCCTCTACTTAATCAACACAAAATAAAAGTAATTGTCATTGTGGCAATACATCTGATTACTATTAGTTATAACTTTATATTAATCATTAATATTTTGATTGGTTTTATGTTGATGAGGTGTATGTTGTTGTCTTGGAAAGAGAGGTTCATCCAAAGCATAAAACATGTTAGGAAGATTGTTCCTAACACTAAGTTGTATATCTACTGTCCCAAAATTAATTTAATACCAATTCAGTTTCACTGGAAAACCTATGCTAACGGCCAATTCTGCAGCCTTGTTTAAGATTTGATTGTCAGTTGTTTGCACTGAGGTAGTGCTTAGGTTAGGGCTTCATTCATGAAAGGATAGCTTGAAAAATATACATCATGTTCATTTAATTTCATTTTTCTGTTTACGAAAATAAAGTCCTAAGTTCACTTAATGGGATGTGTAGGAAAAGAGGACCTTAACTAGGAGCAAGAAGAGGCACAGGTAGGACTAGTTGAAACAAAAGTGGAGGAGGTAGAGACCATCACAATGCAGCATAAAAAGAAAATCCACAGTTGCCCATGTTCAAAAGGGCTATGAATGTTAGGTCCCAACCTAACATCTCAACTTTTTTGTAGATCTGTCTTAAAATCAGCTGTGAGACATCAGAAGACAAATGGTGGAACAGTGAGAAATGTGGGGGTTTTTTCCCTGGAAACTGGGATATTTCAGTCTTTTATTATTTGTTCCTGGACAGGCTGAAGACTTTTTGAAGGATAGCAGGCTGGATTCTGGGAAAGAGATTTTAAGAGGAAGGAAGGAAGGAAGGAACGATCTTCAAGCATGTGTTGTAATTGTTTCCTATATATGTCTCATGAGTCAGACAGAATAGGATCAGGTCACTGATACTTGTTTTACCATAACAACAAGAAAAACAGATTTTGGTGGTAGGGGTGGTGGTGAGGTGTTGTTTCTAAATTGCTTCATGCATTTTTGAAAGTACAGGGGAAAAAAATGTCATACTTTTAACAGAGGTTCTTCTGCATAGACCTACATTTTAAGCCACTTCTTTAACAGCTGGTAGGCCAAATATCTTTTGTATTTCTATATCTGGTAAATGTTATACGAGTGTACAGTGCACTCTGATGGAAGTGGATAAAACAATACTACTACTGTATTATAGTTAAAATTAAGCAACCCAGTAGTATAAAAGCTCATATTAAAGTTGTCTTACTTCACAAAAGTTTTTCTCTTTGTCCTGTGATATTCTTTCTAAGTGCACCTTTCCAAGGAAGAGTGTAGAATTTGGCCTTGCTGAAATTGTATTTTTTGTAAACTTTAATATCTCACATGACTCAAGATTTGTAAAGGTGTAGGGCTGAGTGACAAAACCTTTCTTTTGTACTTCTGATCAGTTTGTTAGGTTGATTGAAACTCAGTGGGTGATAATAAGATTCAGCCTCAATTTTGATTGATGAGTCAGATGACACAGTTGAGAAAAAGTAGGACACTGTAGCTTGTGCTTCCTCTAAGTAGATAAAAATAAAGGACTAAATTTTCAAAAGATTCAGGTCACTGAAATAGGCTTTGGTGTTCATTATAGCAGGTGCATGTGGCAGTAGTACCCATGGGCTGTTCTAGACATTCGTTCAGTGAGGCAATGAATAGCACTTATTAAAATTTAACACTGCTGAGGCAGAAGGGTTGCCTGGAAAATGGACCTGTCCGAATAGCATGGTTAGGTGGGAGTATGACAAATTAGATTGTTTTGCCTGTGTTTCCTCATTAGCTAATAGTAATTCCTGCTGACTTCATTGTGGTAATGTGGGCCTTCAGCTACAAAGAATAAATACCACGGCTGAGGGTTTCTGGTACAGTGTGTTGGTTTTTGCTGCACTCCCAGTGAGGAACTATTAGGCCTCTGAGCTATCAGGACTAACCACAGAAACACACAGACATGCCGTGCAGGAACGGTGAGAGAAGGGTGCTGGTTTCAGTGCTCACTCGTGCCATGTTGTCTTGGTTTAGAAGACAGGTGACTGCCAGGGGAAACCAGAGCCTCCCCTAGAATAAAGAATGTAAACCCCCCACCTCCGAATTGCTATAATTTTGAAATTATGGGGCTTTCAGGCAAAGATATGGGGATAGGAATACCAGTTCTTTACTAAGAATATTACAAAGGTAGTGGTACAGAGAAAAAAGAACAACAACAAACAAACAATTCCAGAAACTCTGACAGAGTCAGAATATGACCTGACACCCTGTTGGTCAGGGTGTTGGGAGCAGTTCAAAATAAGTCCTCCTGGAGTGGCAGATGTGGCTCCGTTGGAGTAGAGATGATCCTGTAGAAGGGTCTGGTGGTGACAGGATGGGTGCAGTCTTCCTCAGGGAATCCAGTGGAAAAACCAGCTGCCCTGATGTCCTGAGTTGCAGATTTTATGCAGGTAGAGAGGCTTTGGCTCCTCCCACTGAGTGGAGCATCTCCCAATGGGGTGATGTGATGTTATCGGTCACAAGGGGAGCCTTAAATGGCTCATTCACAAGTGATATCCCCTTGGACGAGGATGGGTGGAGGACGAGATAAGGAAGCACTGCCCCATCTGGTTTTAACGATTGACCCATTAACAGAAGGCACCCGCCCTCTTTCCCCCTGGAGTTACAAGAGATAAAAATATCTTTCAACTGGTTTCGACAGATGAAAATAGAATTACACATTTTTGGTTACATATTGCAACCCAAGACACATGTGCTGGCTGTAAACCCTGTGCCCAGTGAAGAGGTTGCCTGGGTTCTCCATTCTGCTAGGACATTTCCAGGGAAGCGTTGGAACTTATGCCACCCGACAGTTAAACATTAAGCTCCTTCAAACTGTAGGATCCAAACAGCACAGGAAATACCCAAGGTCAGTCTCAGGTGTTGTTTACAGGTATGCCTGAGTATCTGGGTTAGAGTGTGTTTTACATATTAGAGACTGCAAAAATGGGCCTCTCATTAGGATTGCTCTCTAGGAGTCTAGAGCCCTGAAAAGCCAAGCTGCAGTACATCCTAGCTATCAGCTATGGATGCAGCAGGAAAGAGAGATCCTTTCCCAGATCTGCTACCCTCCTCCTTCCATGGCTGATTACTTCTTGGGCAGCATCTAGGCAGCATCTGAAACTCATCCTAAGAACCTGCCCTGTATGATCCACATGCAGGCAGCCACATCTGGCACCAGACTTCCCTACTTTAGCGAATTATCTTGGCCTGGAGGTGATGTGCACTATCCACTAGGTCTCCTATGGGCCAGAACCGTTGCGTTGCAGGCACCCAGACATTCACTGCTACAAATGATAACAGGTTCAGAAACATCTCCAGTCCCCAGAGCCCAGCTGCCTACGGCAGAGTCAAAGAGTATCAGTGTCCAGCACACTGGCCCCAGTGCAGCCAGTCCAAGCACGCACACACCGTTCTGTCCAAACTCACAGCCCAGGGCAAGGAGGCCTCAGAGAGCAGTGCTGTGCCGTGTACACATGCTGGGGCACGGGAACACAGAGTCAAATGGAGCTGAAGCTGAAAGCTGTTTTGACAAGTTAATGTGACCTTTCCATGAATGGGTAAGAGAGTGCGTGAGCTGTCAGAGAGAACGTCACCACTGCTGGGTCCAAGTTTTTGTCTGCCACTGTAACACAAGTTCAACTCAGCCTGTTGCATAAAATTGACTATACAAGTACACAAATTCTACAGTGATGCAAACTGAATTAAAACAGACAAAAGCATGTACCTATTCCCCAACAGCACCACTAAGCCTGGGACCCGGTCTCAGTTAACCAACATCAGAAACCATGGAAAGGCTACTAAAGCAGCCTAACTACTTTTTTACTAAAAAAAAAGTAATTACAGACAGACTTTTAGTGTGTAATTCTTTCTGGGGCTGTGTGTTTTGAAATTGATCCAGAGAGAGCTGGTGGGCTTTGCTGACACCATAATTTCCTGGGTGCCCAAGAACTGGCACAACATCTTCAAGAAAAAACAAAATTGGTCCCAGAGTTGGTAAGATCAGGATGGAGGCTTGGACACCCACAGTTGTGTGAGCCCACTTCAGCCACTGCATTCTTTTATTTCCCACTATAACCGCCTCTAAAAGCAGATTGTCAAGCTGGGGGAAGAAGGACAAAAAATTCGACAGAGCAGATGGAAGAGCTATAAAGTATTTTGTGACTTGAACCCTTATTATTCAGTACAAAGCATTAAGTATATTAACCATTTTCCTTCTTTTCAACATCTTGAACAAGAGATTACAAAGACCAATTCTGCTGGGTGACTGTCACAGGACTTAGGAGGGCAAGGTCTCTTTATTGAAAACATTGAATTTTATTTAATCTAATTCTCTAATAAGGTCACGTTAACATTCCAAATTCTTCGAGCCAAGACATTTCTTCAGTGTTAACACAATCCTACAAATAACAGGTAATTACCTTTCTACAAAGATATGGCACAAGTTAGAATATAATCGTGAGGAGTTTGAGGAGGCATGCTGTAGATATAATTATATAAAACCATACATGTATATACATGGATGTGTGTATTTATGTACATGTATGCAGCTCTCATCCCTATTGGACCTAAACCTCTTAGAGAAACCAAACTTCTTTCTGGATAATGTCATTGGGTAAACCTGATGGTAAATATACATGACATTACTTTTTCCACGACATAAAATGCTTATCTTAATAAAACAGTTATCTCTCAGTTATTCTACCTGGACACCAAAATCATTGGTTAAATATGAATACTTATTTCTACTCTGAGGAAAATCACATTTACACTGAACTGAGATGACTCACTCAAGAAAGAAATTGTGCCTGACCATGCATATAAACTTCCTTGACTCTAAACACTACTACTTCATGATGTAAGCCTTCCCCTAAATATAGCTCTAAACTAGGCACATTCATTCCTTTGCTATCACACATCAGTGGTCTTAACCTTTGTGGACAGTGTTGCACCATTAAATAAACAGCATAAAATGATTTTTTTTGAGGAAACCACTAAATCTCAAGCCTTCTCCCTTCCCTCTCAAGTAGAATTTAGCCAGGCAGGTTTTGTTGGAAATGGCATGAACATAGACACAGATTTCGCTGATGCTTTTTCTTCCATGGCAATATTTTTGCTGTCACCAGTATGGTTGCTGATAAATTTTAAATACCTAAATACATCTGTACTCTCTTATTCCATCTCCATCGTCCTGCCAAATTAAGATGGGAATGCATCCCCTCTTCTGAGATTATTTTTCTCCTAAAAAGTCAGGCTCTGTTGTTTCAACTTTTATAAGTTTTACTTTATTTGACCCAAATCTAGATGATTCCGTTTAGCCAAAATAGAACGCCTTACCCATTGAAAACAGAACACATGGCAACCCATCTGACTGCTTCTCAACTTAACTGCATTTGTGTCAGTGCCTGAGGATGTGATTCTTATAAATTCACATCCTGCCTGCCCACAGGGCCATGACATTCAATAAGAGCCACTAGCCAACCTTGTATTAACTTCTGCAAAAGCTCGCAAATTTGAGTATTTAGAAACAATTGTTCAGAAATATGTTCTTCTATAAAAGGAAACGTTTTATAGTCCAGCCTTCACTTAACAGATAGAGCAAATCATGAAGGATTCTACTTCTTACCGGTTTCATTAAAAAAATATTCGAGGGGCAGAATTGTTAATAGAAGTGAATTCAGAGAATTTTACATTTATGGCACTCTTCCTTCATGTACACATAATTTAGGACCGATCAGTCAGACTTTAAACTAGCTATAACCACTTAATTTACCCATGCCAAATCTGAAGAAAAGTCCCAAAGGACAAATCAGTTCCCTGTTGCTATTCAATATTCAGCTGTCTTGGTGACACAGCTTTGATACTCCCTCATGTTCTCCCCACGTAAGTGTTTATTGCCTCCCACACTGTCCTGGTTCATCCCACTGTTCCTCACCACCACCTCCTCTGTTCCCTGTACTGTGAGGTCATGCTGTAGGTATGCCAGAGCAGAACAGGTTTGGCAGGGTAAGTATTGCCTGGTAACTAATTTTATTTACCCAGCTTCTGGGACTTAAGGTTCTTCAACATAATGAGAGGAAGGGCTTTTTCTTCCAAGATTGATGTAAAAAGTTTTGTGATCTGGCCATGAGACTACTCTTTTGGGGGTGGGGGGGGAAGGGAAAATAAATAATCCTTTCAGTCAATTCGAAGTTTCTGTGCATATGAGTCATTTTCAGTTTTCTTTTTGGCACTGAAAATATTTTATAGTCTTGATATTAGTAACGGTGCCAAACATGGGTGGTTCCCTTTCCCCAGACTCATTCAGGCTCACAGACTAGAGCTCAGTGATTAAGTGGTTACAGCAGCAGAGCCTCAGTGTCAAAGCTCCTCTTTGGCTTATGCCACCCAGCACAGACCAGGCTCTGGGCACTGGAGCACTGCTGTGAGCTATTGCTTTTCACTGAAGCTACTATTTTTATCTATTGTCATTTTCATTCACTGGACAAAAGACTAGAGTACAGTGATCCCCCTCTCTGGTCACTGTCTGCCACCAGGCTGTCCTCTTCCTCTAGCCACCTTCTTCTTGTCTTCTGGTGATTCAAGCACCTCAGCGTTTCATTGGAAATGTTTTGGTAATTAAAGATTATTCTAGTTAACCAAAAATCTCAGAGAAAAACAGACTGCCATTAACACAAAGCCTCTTTACTTCAATTTCACTACTCCCAACAGAAAATGTCAGTGATTCATACAGCCCAGAGAGGGCCTTATACTTCTTACGTACAAGAGAGGATTTTCGCAGCCTCTGGACTATGCCACAAAAGCTGCCAGCCCGGTGATGTGCTAGAGGGGTTGTCCTACCTCCCCGGGCAGCAGAATTAGAGACTACTAACTTTCTCTGTGGTTTTCTAGCACCCCAGGACACTACGGTGGTTTCTGTCTCGGTTCTATGGTGGATTAGAATGTCTGGCTTCTTTTCTGCCCATGTGGACAGGCAGCTTGCATTTGCATTTTCTCTAGCTCAGAGGGAGTTTTGTGCAAGGGAGACCACCAGTATCTACCAATAGTGGGTTTCTTCACCCTGCTTGCAGCTGGGCTTCTCCAGCCGTAAGGAGCCCAGTCACCACAGAGCATAGCTGGTGGACAAGTGATGTGATGATGTGGTACACTTTATTAACAGGATTCATGTTTTATTAAGAGGGATGATCACAGTAGAATGAAACTGCTGCTGGGGAAAGGCTGTTCTGCTCCCCAGTTTCAGTCACTCCCCGCTGAAGCATGTTGCGACATCCTGTTATACAGGACATAACATGGAATTCAGTACACTGAATCCTTGACTAGCCTAATCTTTGACTAGCAAAACAAAACGAAAATGGATACAGCATGCTGTGGAATGAAGCTGGAATGCCATAACTGCATTCACGTGTGATATTATCACAGTAAACACAACCACTCAAAATCAGAAAATGAATATGAAGACACCGTTCTATCCCAAAGAAATCTGTGCTTATCAGGTATGTTAAGCGCTTTCAGTTAAAATATGAACATCAATAATGGTGGCTAAAACTCAGACTGTCCAGATGTTTGCTTTGGAAGCAAGAACTGAATGCTTTGGTGACACACTGTGACGCTCTGACATTGTTCCCCTCAGCCCATGCCTCCAAAAAGCTTTGGGGATAAAAATGGAGTTAGAAGCGTATTGCAGGCTCTGTTCAGCAGAGAGTCCTCCTTTTATCTTTAGTCCAGCAAGCCTCCAAGTGCGAGAGGCTTCTAAAAATGGAGAATGACTGATTCATAAAAATGGAAAACTGAAGGAGGCTGGTAAATAAAACTGTTCAGCTTACCCAGACACAGTTTCCTATAACTGAAGAGGTGTGTTCTTAGGCAAACATTTTCTAACCTTCAAACAAATATTTGGATTGAAGGTTGGGAAAATACTGTTTTATAGCAAAGACATGACCACTGCCTATCACGAATACCACACGTGTGCTCCCAGCACGCCATCGTTACCCTCCTGGGTAACTCCCACATCCCCCAAGCGCTCTACTGACCAACCATTCAAGCAGCTGCTGTTTGCATGTATGAACACATTTACATTTTAATCATGAAACAAGGGGGTGGGGGATGTGTTGAAGCCCCTGGAATGACCCAGCTGTGGCTGGCAGTGGGGAATAGATCAGGAACTGGATGAGCTATGCTGTCAGGCCAGATTAATCCCATAGCTTCATGTAGCTGTTGTATAAAAGGAAACGTTGACATATTGTTTTAAGTTTCTAGCCTGAAAAATTGTTTTGTGCCTTTTGTTTTCTTATTCTTTTCCCACAGTAGTCCTTAAAGTTTAGAGGGGTACCTCACAGCTTAAGATAGGTTGCTGGATTTTATTTACTCTGTCCAAACTCCCTGGCTCAGCCCTAGTAAGTTTCTAATTCGCAAACTACTACTTTGTGTCTGTATAAATTGCCATCAGCTGAGAGGTGAAAGGGCCGTGGGCAGAACTTTGCGACCAGGGAATCTTCTCTCTCTCCTTTACCGGAAGCTGTCTTTATTCACCCTAAGGGATACTTTGGGAAGCTATAATTTTTACTGCTCCTTTTCATCTGGTGGGGAACCTCATCTGGCAAGTTTACTGTGTGGTTGCTGGCTGCAGTTTGAGATGGATGAAAAAAGAACCATTCAGAGTAAAACTTGTGAAGATCGCTGGCTAGGGCTACTCAGAGGGCTGGCTGCACAGCGCATTTGTATTCACCGTGGACGCTGCTCTGAGCACTAGCCAGGCACTCAACACCATTAAAAAGTGTCTCCGAGAGCCCCGCACAGGAGCAAAGACTCCTTTAGCTTGTTTGGGGAGCTGCTGGATGTCAACTGGTTCAAACCGCACCCCCAAATAGGCCCCATTTTGAAGTTACAGACTTGAGGATTTCAACGCCCGACATCTGGGTTTCTCCTTGAACTCATCACATCCTGCACTGAATGAAATTCAGCCCTCTGCGTCACCTTATTCCGCGTTGAAACGCGAACCAATGAATAAATTAGTAAATATTAATTTAAAAAAATAGTGGAAGGAATTGCTGTTTTGGGGGTTTCTTACTGCAGCGGGCGGGGAGCAGCGGGGCAAGGAAATCTCCAGAGACTTTTGTGTGGAAAGGAGAATAAACCTCCGACGCAGCGCGGGGTGGGGGGGGAGGCGCTCGGTCAGCTTCGCGGAGCGCCAGCGGGGGATTCCACGCATTACTCGGAGACAAGGAACAGGAACGAGAGAAAGTGCCGGCGGCCGAGGCGGCGGGAGCAGCATCGGCGGCGGCAGGAGGAGGGGGAGGCCCTTCCTGCCTCCGTCCCTCCCTCCGCCGCGGTACCTGCGCCGCGCGGCCACGTGAGCGCCACATCAGCGCCGCTCCGCACCCTCAAAGTCAGCCAGCGGCCGCAGAGGGGGCAGGCGGCGGCCACGCTCCCCCTTCCCTTCTTCCCTCAGCCCCTGCTCCCCTCGGCGGCCCGGCCCGGGGCTCAGCCGGCCCCGGCTCGGGAAGATGCTGCAGTCGCTGGCGGGCAGCTCCTGCGTGCGGCTGGTGGAGCAGCACCGCTCCGCCTGGTGCTTCGCGCTGCTGGTGCTGGGCTACCTGCTCTACCTGGTGTTCGGCGCCGTGGTCTTCTCCTCGGTGGAGCTGCCCTACGAAGACCTGCTGCGCCAGGAGCTGGGCAAGCTGAAGCAGCGCTTCCTGGAGGAGCACGCCTGCCTCTCGGAGCAGCAGCTGGAGCAATTCCTGATGCGGGTGCTGGAGGCCAGCAACTACGGCGTCTCGGTGCTCAGCAACGCCTCGGGAAACTGGAACTGGGACTTCACCTCCTCCCTCTTCTTCGCCAGCACCGTCCT
>WEIT01039006.1:20411-54093 GCA_013389985.1 Dryoscopus gambensis | reverse complement strand
AGCACTCATAATAATCTCCTCAGATGGGGGCGGGGCGGGGGGAAGATACTGATTTCTGTACTTAATCTTATGTCTGCATTTAGTTCCTGTGCAGTGGATTCCATCCACTGTTGTGCTGCTCTAGTAACAAGTACTTCCTTGTACACACCCCGCACATCTTAACTGCTGATATGGGAATGACTTCATCGTTAGCATCACTGTTGTAGGGTTGTAATGTTTTTCACTTACTCACTCGCTCTGGGTAAATACTCTCTAAAACAGCAGTGACTATAAATGGACAAAATATGACTGCTTGCTGCCATTTGGAATTCCCATCAGTCTGTAGGTGTGCCTTGGCTTGCATGGTGGTGTGAGAGAGACATAGGTGATCTTTCTGCTGACAGGAAATGTAGAATACTGTCGTCAGAATTAGGAGATCCTAGCATTTGTTTTGTTTGGCTCAGAGTTCTATTTAGTTTCCCTTCAATTAATAGAGCATCTTTGTACATTGTCCAGTGACCTGAGGTTTAGGTAGCCTCATAGAATTTTAATACTGTTGTCATTCATCTTATTGAACTGCGATAGCAATTCAGAAACGATAAGTGAAAGTTTTTCCTTCCAAAAATGTGGAGCCCATCAGGGAAGTATGGGGAGCTGGATATTAAGGCAGTCTGGCACAGCTCTGCTCTGGCATACCAGTGGAGGAGGTGATGCTGGGGAAGTGCCGAATTCAACTTCAAAATCTGAAGGCAGCTGAAGTCTGCCAGATTTCTTGGCCTTGTAGTTGTGTTTGGTTTCAGATCACGAGTGTACTATGGATCATTCCACCTTCCTGCTTTGGTTCACACTTGTGGAGCAGTTTTGGAGCATGTAAACTGGACTTCTTTCCAATTAAACAACCTGAAGCAGTGGAGAGTACCTCAGCTGTTACTGGGCATCCAGTCTTTGTGAACGGAATAGAGCAAATCTGAAGCAAACCCTGGCTTCCCTAAACATAATCTTGAATTCAGGTAGTTGCTACCAAGTATTCCACACTATGGCTCAACACTTATTGTACCCTAATGCTAATGTAAACAAGGTGACAATGCAGTTATTTTTGTTCCATTTATTTTTTTCCTGTGGCTATACTTTGCATTCCAATGGTCAAAATAATTGATTTTGGGCAGGAATTGGCAGATACCCGATCCCTTAAGTAATATGATCAAATACTGCTTTTTTCATGACATTCAGATACAAGATCTAAGCTCCTGTTGCAACCAAACTATTTTTGTCTTTTAAAGTTTTGCTCATAAGCCCAACACAAAAAACATTTTCTTCATCGTGGCATCTTGCAATTTCTCCTGCTGCATTGGTGGTATGTGAAGTATCAAAAATGATCATGTTTTGAATAGTAAATGACCATCTATAAATATGTAGTGTCCAGGGATCCCCCTGCACTGACTGCAGATTTTCTCTTGCTTATTGAAATGACAAGGTATTTGTACTACTTAATGTTTTTCCACTTGAATTTGATTGAAAAATGTCTTTAGCTTGCATTTTTATATTAGTGTTTGTGGGTCATGAGAGCAGCTAACTCACAGGTGAAGCAGACCAAACCTAGTTTTCATCGGTCATCAAGAATGTGGGGTTTTTTTCTGGTTTAAAAGTCATGTTTATATTTTAATCTCTACATGAGAGAAATGTATAATAATAATTCACAATCATTTATATGAAAGTATGTCAGAATTTAAAGAAAGAAATAAATTAAAAGTTATTTGTGCTTTACTGTCACTTGTCCTGAATATTTAAGGTGACATTTGACCTCTCTGCTGCATTATTATTCTTCTGCATTATACAGAAAAAATGTGGAATTGGAAAGACATGCCCAGGCCACAACATCAATATTCCCACCTTTAATACCTGTATATGTTTATATATAAAGGTGCACAGTAATCTTAATAGATTAGAGGTACAGAAATTTCTCCCTGAACAGCTAATTCTCCAGCATCAGCAGCTGAATTGGAACAAAGGCAATAACCATCTTAGCGCATTTCCTAGCTGGGAAGAAAATACTCCCTGGAGATCGTGGAAATTGGTTAATGGTAAACATAAATAACTTAAGAATTTGTGTGCCATAATTCTGGAATTATGAAATGTTTTTTGGAACTTGAGAGTTCACAGGAACACTAAGCTGCAGAAGGGGATGGCATGTATCTCTGTGGAAAATGTAAATGGTCTTACAATAGCAAAAAAGATACAGGACATCTTGTTGTAAATTTTTCTCTAGTTAAGAAAATTAATAGATACATAATGTATGGCTTTACTCTGATCCTACTTGTTTGACTCATTTGAAAAGTCTTAATGCACTTTCAGTTTTCCTTGCATAATTAATGGCTGAAGGAGAGCCAGCAGCACGCCCAGGCAGCAGAGAGGGCTGATGGTATGCTGGGCTCTGCTGCAAGTGCTGCCCGCAGGCTGAGGGAGATGATCCTTCCCCTCTACTCAGCACTGGTGAGGCCACACATGGAGTGCTGGGTCCAGTTCTGCACTCCCCAGTGCAAAACAAAAACCCATGGAGCTATTGGAAAGAGTCCATCCAAGAGCTACTAAGGGGATGAAGGGACTGGAGCATCTCTCCTGAGAGGGCTGGGATAGGCTGAGACTGTTGAGCCTGGAGAAGAGAGGTTTTGTGGGGAGCTCATCAATGTATATGAATACTGGATGTGTAGGTTAGGGAGTGATGTTGCAGGTGGCACATGGATGCTGCTGTGTTGCACGCTGCCCCTGTCAGATCATTCTTTTCCACCTTTCCATTCATGTTCACTGAATGGCTTGTATTTTTTACTTAAGCTGGACATTTTGAGGGCAAGGAAATATTTTTATTCTGCTTTGGTAGCACAATAAGTGTGAAATAACTGAAAAGAATATAAACAGTAATGATAATTATTATGGGGTACATAAAACACTTTCACATTAGTTTTAGTTTAGTTTTAAATATTTGTATGTTAAGTTCTAAGGGCTTATTACATTTATTTAAAAAGAATATATACACAAATTATTTGTTAAATACTACATTTTTATTGTATTTTTATATGGGTAATTATTTTCCACCAGGAGAGCCACTCTGTTCAAAGGTCCCAGTCAACAAGAGCCTTTGCTGCCTTTTCATGTAGGACTCCCAGAGAAGACATAGAGTTGGGATGGGCTTATTGTAGGAAGGCTTTTTAGAGGACTAAGAACATACTCAGTAGGAAATTGGAAGCATTATTGCTTCTGCTACCAGCATGATATGTCGGATTTTTTTTTTTTTTCAAATTACTGATTACCATGATTTCTGAATGAGGATATGTTGCACGTCCATAGACAGTAAACCCACTTTCACACCGGTTATTTAAGCTTACCCAGAATATATAAGAACAGGAGATGAACATCAGTGTTTTGCTAGCACTGGTACAAATCCATGGGCAGTTTCAACAATACAAAATACAAGACCACAGAGCAGCTGTTCTTCTTTACATAAATATGAATAAAGTGTGAAAGTATCCCTTGTCCTCATACAAACATTTCCCCCAGTTTGTTTCATTGGTGTCCCCTTTTCCCAGCAGCTGTGGATGCAGTTTCTTTGGGCAGGTGAAATATTGCTTCCTGTGCAGTAACAGACAAGGCAGATTTTGTATGCTTTGCAAGGTATAAATGTTCTGACATACAGCTGTTCTGGTAGAAATTGATTTTGAAACTGGCTTTGACCATAGAAGTGAATATATCCATGCCTTGTTTCTTTGGTTCAGATATTTCTGACAGTAAGCCAAATTACTCATATGAGTATTTATTTATTATTTAGTATTCATTACTAAACTGACTATGTTAAAAGCCATTTCAGTTTTTCTTGGTGCAGCAGGTGACACTTGTGAGCTGATTATATGAAAACGATCCTTTGCAGGGCAAGTCCAAACCTACCGGGCAGGACATTGATTCTGAGGAATTGGCAGTCTTTGGCTTTGATAACTAGTGGCAGCAAAGAACAGGCTCAGAAGGAAAAAAACTGTGTACCATTAGGAGATGCATGTAAATCAGTGTGTTGGACTCTCTTTGGAGTGTTGGTTGGTTGGTACTTTAGGAAGAAGCCCCTTGACTCTAGAAATTGGCAAAACAAATCAGTTCTGTTCTGAGAAGTGATGAGGTGATATATTGCTAGGAAGAAGATGTAATCTTCATGGTTAAATTAATTTAAGTATTGTTTTACTACTTTTAGTCTAGTGAGGTTTGAGGGGTATATTGTTATTGAGGAGAGCTGGATCAGCACCATACTAAATCACATCAGGCTGAAGCCTAAATCACTTTTAAATCACCTTTACTGGTGCTGTGTGAGAATGAACCTAATGAATATTTTCTTTAGTGGCAAAACTGGTTTAAGAGGTTTCTGCCACACCCTTCATCATACCTCTAATTGTGCCAGTGCAAGTCTTTGAGGGCTGCATAGTAAGCTTTTATTAGTGAAATGAACTAGGTTTCAAACAAATATCATCATAATTTCCCCTCTCTTATTTTTTCGTTAAACAGATTATTTCATCAATTTAGTTTACAGCACCTCTTCCTCTTCCCTCTTCTAATGCACACAAAATCAGTTCCATTAACTCAGCTGAGGAGGTAGCAAAATGTAATTTCCAAATGGATTTCCTCTGCTTAAAAATGCCTGTCGTAGTGGAATGTTTCCTCCTGCTTTCTGCAGTATAGGGTAGTGTATCTCACCCTGGCTGGAAATCCAAGTTCTCTGATTTGTTTAGCAAAACTGTCTTGGGGAACTTTTCCGAAGTGTTCAACGGTGAAATACGTTTTTTTTTCATTAAACTAGGTCTCAAACTCTTCTTTTCTATTGCAAGGAAGAGCGTAGCAGCAACCAAAGTGCTCTCTCTTACCACACGGATCTAACATCACCTGACATTTCCTTTTCATCTTGGGAGATAATAGACCAGTTATGAAGAAGGATGTATTTCACTGTTAAACATAGTGGAAAATGTCAAAGGCTTGTAAAAATAAGTCTAGAAATTATGTAAATATTATCATTGACCATCTTCATCATACTCCAGTGAGTCATGTTATGCTTGGGATGAATTAATGATTTTTGCATAACCTAAAAATATACAGTACAGGATGTACTTAATTATTGGGGCATTTTGAGAATATGAGCTGACTTAAAGATCCACCTTCTCTTCAAGGACACTGACTCAGACCAGCAAAGGGATGAGCACACTTGTCATGTTGTGCTGCCACATTGCGCAGTGTCATTCTGCCATCTCAATGGATGTGTTGGGGAGGACACTGGATGTGCTGAACATAACCCTCTCCACACTCTGAGGAACTCAGTGGTGCTACCCAGAGCAGGTGCTGTTGCAGCAGATCACCTGGGGCCAGAGGGAGCTGTGGCTTGACAAAACGTGTAGTAGAAGAAAAGGGGAAGAGCACCTGGCAGAAGAAAACAGACAACACAAAACCATTGATGGTATCATTCATGAAGGGAGAGGAGTGAGCTTTTATGCTGTGGACAGTGTCTCCCATTCATGTGAGCAGCCTATGAGAGCAGGCATGGACAGCTGACGCTCCTTACTGGGAGCATAAGAGAGGGGCGAGAGAGAGAGGCAGTGCTGCTGCCTGGTACACACTTGCCAGGCTTCATCACCAGCGCCTGGGAGAGGCTGGCTGCGGGAAGCTTCCCGAGGGCTGTAGCACTGCTGTTTGCCTGTTACTTGCCTCGCTTGATGTCAGATCTGCCTCCACCATTCAAACATGCCCTCTTTGGGCCATCATCTGGGGACTTGTGTGGAAGTCTAGCCTGGGTTATTACAACACAACTGTGGCACCTCTGCACTCTGGCACTAAATGCTCAATTCAGGGTCCTGAAAGACCTGTAAGGCAGCCACTGCCTGTTAACACGGAGGAGAACTCAGTAATGAGCTACAGGAGGGGCTGAACTATGAAGAGACAAAGTGATGATACACAACTGCTTAGATCGGTCAAAGCAGTGTCTGAGAAGGATGAAAGGTGAAAACACCCAGTCCCAACGAGTGCCAAGCTAACAGAGGACAGAAGAGTGTGAAATGCTCATAGGCAGTGCTGGGTTTGACACAGGCTGTTACGAATTGGACATTGTTGGAAGCTACCTTGAGACTCTGGAAAACAAAGTGTGATGTTGTATATAAAAATGGAGGGAGAAAATATATCTTACCTGGAATAGAATGGCCCATTCTGTGTATTTATCTACAGGAACAATTAGTCACAGATGAGACAGAAGAGAAAGTAACTGAAAGAGGAACTTGCACAAGAGGGATACAACCCACTGTGAAGTGTAGAAAAGTCATGTCTGAGCCTTTTTAGAAAGATGTAAGAGCAGAAGACTTAACTTGAAGTACAGCAAGTAGAAATTTTTTTACTGAACACATCATAGACCTGTATAACTCAGCACCAAAGTAAATGTAAAAAGATTTAAGTATTTTAAATTATTTCCAAAAATAAACACTTTTGTATGTTGTCACTTTTGGGACAACATTTAGAATTACATCAGAACAGATTTATATAAGCATATAATAGTAGAAATCCTCCAAGTCATAAGAGAGTAAATGACTTTTAAGGAAAAAATCCCTGCATGCAAACAGAACTGAAACACAACTGTTAACATCTTGTGGGGTTTTACTCTTTGTGTAATCAGTCCAATATGGTCTATCTCAAGACATTGAGCTAGATGGATCATTGATCTTATTCCATTTGGCACATTCTGCTGGTCTTGAATGCATTCTTTTCCATTATTTCTTTTTTTGAAGAAATAGCACCTCTAAACTATGAATAGACAATGGAAGGGATTATTTGTGAATAATATCCTTTATCTCTGCTGTCACTGTGAGTGGCAGTACTTGGGCAAGTTATCTTAGGGTTTGATTTTTCAAAGGTCAGTGCTTTTAAATGGGTGATTGTTAGCTGATATTTTCATTATACAATATGAAAATACAGCATTCAATAAATCTTGTTTTTCTTCATAATCAGTAATACAGTTATCATGCAGCACATGCTGCATTGATGATTTAATTCTGGTGACCCATAGCAAGTGTCCTTGATAGAATAAAAAAATGTCTTCATAAGTAGTCCCCTTTTGGTGAGCATCCTTTTCTCATAGCAAAAATAATATCTTAGGATTGCAACTGTGATGCTTCTGATCATGGTGGTTTCCACAGAAAAAAATGAATGGGCACACACACCTCCGTGAAGGGGACACAGTACAAAGAAGTACAAACAGGTGCAGGAGCAGCGATGGGATGCAATAGAGCACAAGTGTCTGAAAGGAGACAATGAAGTATCTTGTGCCTTTGAGCCATAATTTTCTCTCTTTTAAAGTATGGCTGTGTTGGTTTGGGGTGTTTTAATGACTTTTGTACAGTGATAACTAAGATTATAGGCGTTGTCGAGAAAAGTTCATAAAAGCTCTTGCGTACTGGTAAAAAATAGGAATCCTTTTCTTCCCCACTTGCCATCGCCTCATTGCGACTGTTCCAGCTCAAGATTTTCCATATAATCATTCACTAGTAGTGCTTCTCTTTCCCAAACACTGATCACTTATGCTTTGCTTTTAGATATCATCTTACTGCTGTTGGTTGAGAGTATATTCTCTTCTCAGTCTGAAACTGTCAATGCTCTTTAGTATGATAATTCCTGTAATTGGTAGGAGCTGGGGAGCAGAGAGTTCTTCCAGACTCACTTCTTCTGAGTTTAGGTGCATACTGTGTAGCAGTAATTTCTGTCCTTCAGAAGGAATCATGAGAAAAGTATCAGAGAAGTAACAGAATCCCTTGTCCAATCCAAGAAATGAGCTTATTGCTGCCTAGGTCAGCACAGAGGCTGGAATTAAACCATCAAGCTGCTCTGTGTGTAATGATCTGACAAATGTGTCAGTTATTATTTGTTTGCATGCTACAGACATTTGTGTTCAAATTAATGAAAGGTTGGATTCATTGTACAGTGTGAACATATATTAAATTTAGGAACCAGGAGTTTGCAAGGGACTTTCTAGGTCTGCAGGTTTTAATTTCTACTTGTCATGTGTAGCTGCGTGTTCCTGCACCATCCATAAAGTTACCAAGCTTCATCAGGCTCTGTTTTAACATACATGTTTGAGGCTTTTTTTCCTGAGTTCTCGAAGTGGATGGCTGTTCCAAAACTCTTCTCTGAAGCTTAAAAACCTTTTTCTAATTTCTAGACTAGAAATGTGTTCATGTTATATCAAAGCGCTTTTTTTGGTGTTACTATTCTTCATCTAAAG
The DNA here is from genome assembly GCA_013389985.1 of Dryoscopus gambensis. Classification (NCBI taxonomy): domain Eukaryota; kingdom Metazoa; phylum Chordata; class Aves; order Passeriformes; family Malaconotidae; genus Dryoscopus; species Dryoscopus gambensis. The sequence goes on along the minus strand of WEIT01039006.1, from coordinate 45,830 downwards.
CATTTATTTTTGCTGGTACTTGTATGCTGATGCATTAACCAGGAGATACTCTATCACTTTTCAACCTTCAACCTCCATTCGGTTGTGCCAAGAAAATCAAGCCTTTTATCTTCCTTTCATAAAAAAGTCTCTATACTTGTGCTGGTTTCAGTAACCTTCTTCTGCTCTTCTTCCAATGTGCTTGCATTCTTTAAGCATGGATATACAGAATGAAGTAGATTATTCCAAATGAGGTCTGATCTGCAGCTTACTCAAATGACATACCCGTAGTTCTGCTTTACTGAAGACATCTGAATGTGATGGAGAAGTGCAGCTGCCTTTTTTTTGTGTTCGTGTCACATGGATCAGTTTTAATTACCCTGTGATATACTCACAACACTCTTCTCTGCCAAACTTGCAGTTGATTATCTCACAAAATATTTTCAGGAAAATGAATTAATTGGAACTGGTCTGGATGTATGTGACATATGGAAAGATGGCAAACAGAGTAGGAGAAATGGTTAGTTCTTGAAGGAATGGTTAATTCATTCCCCTAGGGAATGTCACAAGTGGTGTTACTTGTAGATCTGCGCTGGGCTTGTGCTGTTCAACTTACTCCTAAATGACCTGGAAGAGGGAAGTTTACCAAAGATATAACATTAATTAAGGGAGTAAGGATGATGGAAGAGCCCCAGGGCAACTGGGTAGTAAAGTGTCACATGAAAATGAGTGTGGATAAAATGTTAAGTCATGCTCAGTCATAGTTGCATGTATGAAGTGATGGGATATGCCCTGGGGGATGTAAGATCCAAGGGTTCTGATAGACAGGGCCAAGAAAGCGTCAGCTTGGTGTTAGTCAGAAATGCCTGTCAAATCTCCAGCATTATTAGGCACAGAGTAGAACACTTCCCTACAACTTCATAAATCTGATTGAACTGCTCTGTGGAGTTCTGATCCTCTTATCTCGAAGCGGATAAAGCAAACAGAGGGTGAGCAGGAAAAAAAGCCATTAATTAATACGATTTTCCAGGGCTCAAAAGACTGAGCTAGGGTAAATTATTCATAATATCATTAAAATTCAAGTACAACAGAAATTTCCTGTTGGGTTAGCTAACACAGAGAAATTACACCTCATGTGTTTCTTCTACAAGACTTTGTACAGTATAGTGATAAGACGTTTTGCCTGCCTCTCATTGTCTGGAAGTGTCTCTCGGCATCTTAAGAAAAGGAAGTGTTATTTTTTATTTACTCCTCTGGAAAACATAAAAAGCAATGATTCTATTATTAAATCCGTCAAAGTAGAGAAGAAATTTCTTGTGTTCATCTAAAACTTGAAGGGACTTGCCGAGCAGACAGTTTCACAGGAAAGCAGACAGAGGGTTCCCAGGAGGCCTCATGGAATGTCTGCCCGGTCTAGTGCTGCACTGGGCAGACTGGGGAGGTGCAGGATGAGTCCAGTTCAGAAATCAGAAGTAGCATAACCCTGAATTCACTGTGTGTTCTGCCTGGACTGCTCGAGATAGCTAGTTGCAGTAGCTCTGGAAAATGCCTTGCTGTACAGCAGTAATACAATCCAAATGATCTGGCTGATCTGGGGCTGCAGAATTGGTAGCACCTGTCTGCACTTGCTTGGTTTGATATTGATGTAAAGACTGCCCGCACTAAATTTCAAGAGATTTCCTTTTCCTTGCTGAAATGAAAATAAAATAGTCTTTTCTTTTCTTTTTGGTTGGCAAACAGAAGAAAGCATTCCTGGTTTATGCTGTATTTACTGTTCCTTTCTGTGCTGACTTACATTTAGAACCAAGTGCTGTCTGTCAGAGTGTGCTTTGGCAGCATAACCACTTGCGCTGAATACAAGTAGAATCGCACAGGTTTGTGACATTGGGATTGCTGGCTGTGATCAGCCCCTGCACCAGGGGATCCGTTCCTGTACTTTGAATGCATCACTGTTGATCCTCCTGGTGTGTAAATGGCGAGGCAAAAATCTAGCCACAGTGGCTAGATCCTTGGAGTTTTCTGTGAAAAATGTTTGTTCTGCTTTTAGATACCTTTGATAGATTATCATCTGTGGAAGCATGGAATTAGATAGTTTGGAATGTTGATTATAGTACTTCTATGTAATTTAATTGATTTTCACAAAAGGCGTTAGAGTGTCTTACTACAAAGTAGATGTAGGAACGTTTTTCTGAAGTATGTATTATCCCAGTTTACAGGGTGGGTAGAAGAAGTTACATCACTTCATAAAACTAAATAAAAAGTTCAGCAGGAAAACCCAGAATCAAATTTCTGGCATAAGCTTCCACTCCTGACTAGGCCTTTCTTCCTATTCTGAAATAAGCATTTATACAATGACATTCACAATTTTGAAATATAAAGTATTTGGATTTACTTGCTCATGGCTAGTACTGAGTTTTGTTTGCCTGCTTAAAACAGACCTTTGAACAGCATTTGTCAGGAATAGCAGAATTCAGAATTAGCAATAGTGCAGCTTATTCTTCTCACTCAGTATAGCTAATATCAGACTGGTACCTGAGCTCCTCGCTTTAACTCAACCCTCTGCTTTGTTCCAGGTTATGGACACACAGTGCCTTTATCTGATGGAGGAAAGGCCTTCTGCATCATCTACTCAGTCATCGGGATCCCGTTCACGCTGCTGTTCCTGACGGCCGTGGTGCAGCGCATCATTGTGTACGTCACCAGGCGGCCTGTGCTGTACTTCCACATTCGCTGGGGCTTCTCCAAGCAGGTCGTTGCAATCATCCATGCCATGGTCCTTGGGTTCATCACTGTCTCCTGCTTCTTCTTAATCCCAGCAGCAATATTTTCTGTCCTGGAAGATGACTGGAATTTTTTGGAGTCTTTTTATTTTTGCTTCATTTCCCTGAGCACCATTGGCCTTGGAGACTATGTGCCAGGAGAAGGCTACAATCAAAAATTCCGAGAGCTGTATAAAATTGGAATTACATGTAAGTGTCAAACTAACCACCTAAGTAAAAGGTGGTTTATATTTAAAAAATAATTAACATCAAACTGACAATCAGACTTCTCTCCATTCTATGAACAATGATCATTTGTCAACTGTCAGCTAGCAAACTGGGCATTAATTTAGGTAGCTCTGTAAAGAGGAAACTGTTAAGTAAGGTCAGTTTTCTTAGTTAAGAAAGAAAATGGTAAAACTAGCGTTCCATTATTCTAACCATAGCTACTTACTCTCTTATTAATAGTAGGAAAAAAGCTCACATTACTGTTACGAAAATGGTTAAGAGCATCTTGGGCTACCATTTCAGTGCATCACGGATCCAAGAAGATGATCTGTGCAACCTAAGGTCAATCTCATAAGGTGAGATGACAGGTGGACAGAGATGAATCAAGAAGCAGTGGAAAATGAGGCAGAATAGCAAAGTTTTTGACTCCAGTTGTAACAGAAGGTAGCTGAAGCTGGCACTGGTACATACCAGCTGTCAAAGACAGACAAGTAGACCAAGATGATAGCAAAGCAAGACCATGAATGCTAAATTAGAATTGTTTCATTGTATTTGACACTGAAGAAATCATGGTGATCAGTGATTCTAAGAAAGTGAAGCTAAGAAAATTACCTTTATGTTGGTGTTCTGAGTACATGTATGCTGAGGGCAGTATTTTCCAGCAACAGTGTTTTTAAGCATTGCAATTTCTGATACAGCTTCAGTCTGAGCAGTCTTTGGGTCATCAGAGTCACCAGTTGAAAGACCTGAACAGCCAAAGCAAACCTTTCCTGTCAGGTCCATTTCTTAGGTGGTCTGTATTTGACTGTGCTTCTCTGCATGACCCAGCAATCGTAATGTAGGCAAAGAGTCTGTTAGCTTGGTTTTGTGTTTTACTTGAGAAGACAGGTTTTCTCATTCCTTGAAGCAGGGCCTTGAACTAGCCAACAGAACACTTTGTTTTATTATCCTGCTAGACCTCTTGCCATTGCAGATTCCTCTTCTCCCTGTCACGTTTATCTTACAAATAGTAGCTTTTAATTATTAACCTGCTGATCAGCAGAGTTGATTTGGGGATGCTAAATGATGAAGTGAATGGAAAGTCACACATGGCAAAGGCCTTGTTACAGCCTTCTGAAAACTCAGAATCTGAAGAAAACATTATGGCTCAGATTAAAGCTTTTTCAAGCTGTAGAGCAATTAGGAAACCAATTGCAGGAAATACTAAAGGAAATACTAAAAGGAAAAAGTAGCTTTTAGGCAAAGTTATGACCTTAGAGTATTTAATTTCAGTAGGTTTTAAGGTTATAACTTTTAAGTTATTCTTTCTCTTTTCATGTGAACAATTCAAGGAACCAAATAAAATTTTTTCTCCTGAACCTAAACTTTCGATAAGATATTTTGGACTTCTACATCACAAAATGCTTAATGAGTACTATAGGCTTTTCAAGAATTTTTGGGAGAACACAAGTCCTGTTCTAAATCAAGTGGCAATCAACTGACCTGAGTTTCAGAGATAATTACAAAGTCTCTGTACAGATTTATAGATGCTTTTCAATTGATATAGCTTTGTCAGTTCTTTCTTGTGTTAATACATAGCTCTCACTTGATGTTATGATATAAAGCTTAAAAACAATTCATAAATTTTAGCTGTAGTGCCGATTTAGATCGGTATCCGGTATTAAAAATTGATTAATGGTACTCCTGGAAGAAAAAGGAGAGTGTTATTGCCAGTGAATAATCTGTAACTACAGGTGAAATATTTATGCCTTTAGGTAACAGAACAGTGACCATATGGAAATTAAAATCATTAATCTGTGTTGATTTTTCAGCACATTTAATGTTCAGCCCTTGGACGAGTGCGTTCTGCTAATAGTTATACACTTGGCTTCTTTCATTCATTTCATTGAAATGATAAAATAATTAAGTAGTCATACTCCTCATTGAATTGTAATGATCAGAAGTAGGGATCTAATGAAACACTGAGATTAGTAAATATTCATTTTAACACCTTCCTTTAAACTATACATGTGTATGTTTGGAGAGGAAAAAAAAAAAGAGCACAGTGTGCTGCTGGTCATTAGGGATCTCCATTTCCAAAAGTATCAGTCCATCAGAGCTGACCATTACCTCTAAAAATAACTCGGTCAGTACATGGCTAAAGTCAGTGGTAATATATTTTAAATAACACTTCCAAGTTTTGGGTAATCCATGTATGTTAGTAAGACATTGCAAATATCCCCAAAAGACAGAGTAACTGTGTCAGGTTTTTCGAATTCCAGAAGTAATTTTACAGTAATTTTTCATTTTGGTTTTATTGGGTATGTACACGTTTCTAGTTGCTTTGTTTTTCCAGGTATTTCAGGGTGTTGTATGTCCAATAATTTTAGAGGGAAATAATTCCAAAGTTTTCATTAAAGGGTGAGTGATTTGTCCTGCTGAACTGATAGAAATAACCAATGACCATAATTAGCTCCCATATTTTTACTTGTAATATGTAGGAATATTGTGGGAATTTTGTGGAAATTTCGTTTTCGATCTTTTGATCAAAGTCTTTTGAAGGGCACTTAATCATGAAAGTCATAAGTAGGGGAGTGTGCCTGTGGTAGATCTTAGTATTCTGTTTCCTTTAATACCTTTACGCGTTTTTTTCTCATACAGTTGTAACAAAATTGAAGCAACTAGGATTACTTTTTCTGTTTATGTGGGGTCTGGTTGGTTGTAGAATTAAAAAAGAAAAAAACAAGGATATCACAGCCTAAAGCTCTGAAATTATGCCATAAATAAAATTAACATACTAGTCAGAGATGACAGGGGTGAGAAAAGTTACAGGCTCAAAACTGTTCCAGCTCTACTTGGTTTGCTAATAATTAATTTTTTTTTTTTTCACTCAGGTTATCTGTTGATGGGCCTTATAGCAATGTTGGTCGTTCTTGAGACTTTCTGTGAACTCCATGAGCTCAAAAAGTTTAGGAAGTTGTTTTATGTGAAGAAGGACAAGGAAGAGGACCAAGTGCACATAATGGAACATGACCAGCTCTCCTTCTCTTCCATCTCAGACCAAGCAGCCTCCATGAAGGACGATCAGAAGGCAAATGAGCCTTTTGTGAATTCCCAGTCCCCAACTTCCAATGACAGCTCTCTAAACAATTAATACATGGGTATCCATACCCGTGTTTTGGTGCATTTATGCTACTTACCATAAGAAATAGAAAGCCTCATTTTTTTTTTCTTAAAATATAAAAGGTGGAAGACTGTGCTACTTTAACAAGGATTCATCACTTCTGACATAGAAAAGACTTTTGGGAAAAATGTGGGAGCCACCCTGGGAAAAGGGAATAAATGTTACGTGTGGCTGGGAAGATAAGGCCATTTTGGTTGGGGGATAAGGATTTAGATGTACCACTTTCAGAGATGCCAGAGAGAAAGGCTTGCACAAGCAACTTTGTTGAACATCTTTAGGAGACTAGGCCTTTACTGACATCCAGCTCATTGAGTTGCACACCCCATCTTGCAGGTGGTTGACAGCAGATTTTGGGATGTGCGCTTTTGACAGTCATAGTTTTAATCCAATAGCTAGCATCTTAATCTGGAAAACTTTTTCTGAGCAGTATCTCTAGATGTGGTAGAGGGGGAAGTATCTAGGTCATCCCTCTCTTACCCAGTAACTTGCAGGTGCAAACAATAATTCTAGGAAGGAAAAAACAAGTCCCTGCTTTGTCCATGCCATTTACATTTAAATTTCCTACTTCCTTAAAAGGTCCTCTAATCACCAGAAAAAATGTTGTCCTAAAGAGACTGTGCCTTGAGTCTTCCACGCTGTTTGTTTTTTGTATGAAATACTTTTCTGAGAGATAGCAAAAGCAATTCAAAGCTCTGGATGAGATGAGATGGTAGGGAAGGAAGACAGATGCATTTCAGTCTTCTGAAATGGGCAGGAGTGGGTATTTAGCTGCGTGGAATGGAATCAGGATATGCCACATATGACTGGCACAGTCATGTGCTTATGGCATTCTCCTTATAGAGGGTTGAAATCTGTTCAGCAGAAGGACTCAGTGCTGTTCCGTCCACAGTCCAGCCCAGCGTGTGCTCTGCTGAGCTGCTGGGTACAAGGAGGAACAGAAACAGCATCACCTTTGAACATAGCTCCTATTTCTTTTGCTTTTCTAACTGGTACTTGGAGCACCAAGTTTGGAGGAGAAAGGAATGTTTCAGGGCAAAACAATTTTTCAGTTTTTCATATGGCAAGAAAAAAGGAAAAATGTCACATTTGGTTCAGATGGAACCGAATTTTTTTCCCCTTGGGAAAAGTTACTAAAAAGTCAAGATCTTGCTCAACTTCTGAAGCTGGAACCTCTTTGGCTGTGATAGGAGAGGTGTTTTAGTCCAGCTACCAGTCACTGTGCTGAATGCAGGGACCTCAGAGTGAATTTCAGTGAGCATGAGATGAGACTTAAGTGGTTGTAGTACTTTCTCTTCGGGCCTTAAGAATCTTATGATAGGGGAATCTTGATATTGCTTTGCAATGAACAAAAGATCTGGAGCACAAATAGCCATATTAGGACAGCCTCCCACATAGGAATAGTGTAGAGGAGAGCCTTTTACCTGCAGTGCAAGCATGCCAGATTGCCTGTAATTTGGCTTTTAGTGTTTAGAGCTGAATAATATTTTATTGTAAAAGAATAAAATGCAGCGTGTCTAGATTTAGCGCACGTGGGAAAAATACTTGAAAGTAAATAACCCAAAATATACTGTGTTTGAGCTTAATTATAGCTAGCATCAAACAGATTTTTATATCTTTACTGGAAAACTTACTTTATGGTTAAATCAGCTGAAAGTCTTCAATTGAAATTTATATTTATAGAAAATCAGAGCTAAAGGTTTTGGTTGTTTTGAGTTTTATAGATTAGGTGAGAGCATATTATGTTTGCATGTTCCCAGGAAAGTGGCTATTTTTATACTGCTTAAGTTAACACAGTTCTATTTATAATGAATGTTAACCAATATATATGTACATATATACATAAATATATTTATATACTGTACATATATCGTAAATCACCAGAGTTTAACAGACTTAGGAATGGCATTTTAGATAATTTTTCCCCTAGTCTTCTCTTTATACAGTCAATATTTGAAAACTATAGCATTAAAATGACACTGACATAAAATTAAGAGTATTGTACTACAAGAAACATTTATACTATTTTTCAGTGGAAATGTACTGATTTTTTTTGGTACCTTAAAATTCAAAATTTCTTTTAATTTCTGTGTAACGTTAAGCTCTAAAGGATATGCACAGATGTTAAATGATATACAAAATTACTTCTGCAGCGTGTACACAAATGTGAAATGTAGACACGTGACAGGAAAGCACAGAATTCAAAGCAGAAACGATAAACTAAGCAGTATACTGTGATTGTAGGTGAATATTTGTTATTTTAAACTTAAATAAAAAGTCTGGCTTTTGCCTGCCTGCACTATGAAGTGGGAGTATTTTCTTTAGTGGCATGTGTGCATTGAAGAAGTCCTGTCTGCGTTTGTGTATCCTTTAGTTAGCCTTCCTCAGCTCAAGCCAGCTTTGTACCTAACCTTGATATTAATTGTGGCTTAGTATTGTGCTGCTTATTCCTTTAAAAAAAAAAAGACCAATCCAAGGTATGTTTGTTTTTGTTTCAGATGCTGACTGATTATAGCAAATAAAAAATAGTGACATAGCATTTATCATGTCCTTATGAACCAGCTGCTCCAATATTTGAGAAAATCTGAAAAACTGTCATTACAGGTTATCAGTACCACTGATGAAAATAATGGCTTTCATTTCCTACAGCTTTTACATCTTCACATGAAGCCAGCATATAAGATGAGTTAAAACTGGAATCCAGATCAGAAGGAGAAAGATTAGCATGCAGGAACCTCAGTATAAAATGCATCCCTTACCTAGAGGCAAACTGTGTAAAGAGGTGCATGCAAACCCAAATGGAGAGCATGGATCATAAAGCAATGGTGCTGAAAAAAAGTTGCAAGAGAGAGTTAGAAATACAAGTAAATTAAAAGAATTTCCTGGGTTCTGTCCTCACTCTCCTGTCTTCAATATTTCCAGGCATAAATCCCTTCTGTAGCTTTCTTCCTGTGCTACAGCTGACATTTGCCATCTTCTCTTTGTCTGTCAGTCATTAAATATAAACCTGTTTTATTGTTATTTCAAGGGAAAGAACTGGCAGGATATTCATTGTGTTGAAGGAAAGAAAATGGAAAAGCCCACTTGAGTTTTGATTTTGGAGCAGAGTGACAGCCCTGTTGTCCCTTAAAGAACATGTTCTTTTCCCAAGTTTCTTCCCAAGGCACCTCGTGTGGGTGCTGAAGACTTGATGGAGGTTGAAATTAGTTATTTTCTAAGCAGGTAACTCCAGAGACTGGGGCGGTTTGCAGCTTTAATGTCAGCACTACAAAACCTCCCTAGCTGGGTGCTTGTGTCAGAGGAGTTGCCTAAGACCAGCAGTTCTGGATGGCATTAAATGTTTGCGTAGCCCCGAGTTTTGTTCTGGCGATGGCCAGGAGCAACATGTGAACTGGCATGGAAAGGGCAAGTGTGTAGCAACCATGCCCCAGGATGTTACAGCTCCCAGCAGTGTGCAGCGCTGGGCCCATGACAGTATCTGGGAGGGATGCAAGGTTAGTGTAGGTGTGGTGCGTGGAAGAGACTCTACACGGAGGTGCCTGCTCTCTGCTTTGGTCAGTGAGAGACAGTCCTGGACAGGATCAAATGGAGATTTCCCACAAAGCTGTTTCAAGGTAGGTGCTTTGCAGTTAGCAGGTAACTTACACGGGATGGGCTCATGAAAAAGGGAAGAAAGGCAGGGGAAAGCCTTTGATGCACTGTTACTTGGACAGTGCTGTCCTCCAGGTAGATAGGAACTTGCACAGAACCTGTTTGCTAATGCCAAGTCTTGAATCTCCATGTTACAATTTGCTTTGTAAAAAGTAGCCAGAAATGTAACGAGATGAACCATAAATAGCTAAAAATACTACTGCCCTAATGTTACTCCATTATTATTCATTCTTCTAGTTGCTGCTTTCTACTGAAGCAAAATAAAGTTACTATGGCGGGAAGCAGTGTTACTCCAAATGTGCACCAGTACAAGAGAATGGGGGTTCTTTTCTCTGCATTAGTAACTATCAGTATTGTAGCATATGTCAAAAAGCTCCTAGATAGCCAACAAATGTTCTTGTTGCTTGTTTCAAACAGAAACCAGATTTTTGAGATCCTGAAGAGTACCTCTGCAAATGCAGATTGGATGCTTGGTGTGAGTAATTTTAATGCCTACCATCTTAGCCTCCTTGCTTCCTAAGTTACCATTCTACTTGCTTTTTATCACAGTGTTCTTACTAAAATTATCTTCAAAGGTCATTGTGTTGCCACTGAGTATGAGGACTGCGATGCAGTTGTTTGGCTGGTGATGATGCATGTTTGCCAGAGCCGTTGCCTTATCTGATAACAAGATGATCTCGCGCGTGGCAATTGGAGCCAAATGACAGATTTAGGTAATGAGGAGGGACAGTGTGGCTGGGAGCAGGTGCACGGGCTGACAGCCAGTGTCAGGGAAAAATCATCCTGGCAAACTGCTAAGTGACCACACTGTTTTCACTGGGCTTTGTTGCCTGTCACTAGGAGTTAGAGGAAGGAGGAGCAAGGACATTGCCAAAAGTCATCTGAAATGAACTAAGTTTTAATGGAACTAAGTTTTTCACCATTTATCTATAGTCTGCAGCTCTCAGTTACTTCAGTCGCACCCTATATTCTATGAATCAGGATAATGGTTTGGCATTTCCCCAGTGTAGATGGTTCCTGTGGCCCCTGAGGCAAGTTATGCTTGTTATCCTAACAAGTTTCTTCTGTGTTAAGTTTACTGAGTGTTCAGACCCACGAGTGGGAGCGTAGGTCAGTGTCGCTGCTGAAACTCTCCAAGGGCAAATGTGGCTCAACGCACTACCTGGCCGCGGGTCAGCCTTTCATTTTAGTGCCCAGGCTGTCTGGAAAGACAGGAGTGAACTCTCTACCTTCAAAAGCGACAAACCCACTCTTCTGAAAGGCTCAAACTTCCCCAAATCCATTTGGTGCTGGTCCCGGTGGTGTCATAGCCTTGTGTATATAGTGCATACCTGTGAGTATCTGGAGTAGCACACAGAACTGCCACTTCTTTTCTCTATGCCCGATTTTTTTTGAGACTGGTTGACCCCCTTAACCTTCTGAATTTAACTTCCTGATTTAGGAACATGGCTCACAGTATTCTCTGACTGTCCTTAAGCTCTCACTATTACCTGGCTGGGCCATATCAGTAGGTGGCAAGGTGAGATTCAGAGAATAGAAGGGAACTTCACTGTCTGCACTAATGATGGGGACCAGGTGAGGGGACAGGAAAGCCCCATCCCTGCCCATTAGCTTTAGCTGTAGCCACCACTTTATTTCTAAAACCATTTCCAACGTCTGGCACATAAGGACTGCATGGTTCTCTCGTCTGCACTATGGCATGTCAGCCAGTGCTCATGCTGCTGGTAACATAATAACAAAAGTAATAGCTCATCCAGAAGAATTAAATTGTTTTATTTTTCTTTTTGAGTGCATTGCTGCTGTGCTTAGGAGCATTAGACTGATTGTATTCTGGCCTGCAATATTATATCTGGACATACTGTCCTACAACTGTAAAGCTTCCATCTCAGCCCCATGTGGGCAAAAATTAATTAGCATGTTTGCATAAACAGAAGACAGCAAACTGTAGTGTCAGTTTAAATAGGAATTAGCAAATCCTAATTCTGCACTTCTGGGCTGGTTTCATGATTATGGGCAAAGATCTGTTAAATTTGTTTAGCGACTGCCAGCTGTGATTTGAGGCATGCTTTCTGAACAGAGATGCAAAAAATACCATTGCCCAGTAATGAAGTACAACATCACCTTTGGGATAAAGTCCCTCAAATGTTTAATAGACTACTTTTGCAGATTAATGCTGTTTGCATGGGATAATGAAGCCCTGTTTGAAATTTATTAGGCAAAAATGAAAATCCACACTCCATTTAACTCAAATTCCTACTTCATGTTCAGTGAAGACAAAATTCAATACAAAAGAAGAAAATTACATCACTCTGTACCCCTTCTTCTGGGGAGCTTGACCTGGTATTGCTGACCCTGCTGTGAGCAGAGGAAACCCCCTGGCTTTCCTGACCCATGCAGAGCGTGGAATCATGCAGTCTGCTCCAGGAAGGTTTGCAAGCAACATCATCAGCCTTGAGAAGGTGGAGTGGTGCAGGGAGAGCGGCTTCCATGAGGCACGAGAGGAGAGACCACAGCTGCTCTGAGGCCAAAGGTGGGTAGCAAAGAGTGAAGGGGGGCCATGGCAGGGCTTGGAGGGCCAGGGGCAGTCAGCCTGCTCCAGCCCAGCCCCTGGCGAGGAGCCGATGCCCAAGGCAGTGTGAAGAGAGGAGTGGAATAATTTGATAGCAGGATTATCAAAGAGGCAGTGTCACAAGTACAAAACTAGTGAATCTGTTACAAGTAGGAGGTGTGGAGGAAAAAGATTAATTTCTGTCTTTTAAAGGCAGAAAGGACCCTTTCAATGCTCTCCCATGGCCTCTTACAGGAACCACGACACATCTGCAGTATTAGAGCAGATAGGATTTCCAGGTCTGACAGAAACTGTCCCAGCTCTCATCCTCTGTCCCTGATGCTAATTACTCTCCCTGTTAAAAATTTCCTATTTTCTTTGGCTAACTGCACTATTTCTAATTAATTGTTCCAAAAGCAGCATTGCTAAAGGACTTTGTTACACGTTTGTCTGCTAGGTGACAGACCCCATTATATTAGCTAGCAGCTTGCCCTGAAAAGATGAGCATCCTTGAAATGTCCTCTTTAATAGGTGAAGCAGGCCACGCTCCTCTGAGCGCTGAACATGAGCATCTTGTCAAAAGCTCAGCTCATTCCTGGTCTAGTTCTTCAACAGGCATTTTTCAGCACAGCACTGAAACAAGGGTGCCACACTCCTGCCAGTACCCAGGGTGGTAGCTCTGCAGAGGGGCTGTGCTGTGGCCATGGAGTAGAGAAGAGATGGTGTTAGCCACCATGCCCCTACCTCCATGCTTTCCCTCTTTTTGGGGACCCCAGGTTTCCCTTCATCCCTCTCCTCACCCACGGAGCACACCTGATACTTGTCCCTACTCCTACTAACCTGGGGGACGTGCATGAGGGACAGGAGAGTCTATGGCAGCATCTCTGCCCTGGATGGTCCTAAGTGTCTGACACAGAGACACTGATTTTAAACAGTCTGCTGTACCCCACAAGAGCCAGGAGCTTTGTAAATGCCTCTTAGTCCATCTGCCCAGCCTGCTGTGCAGAAGCTGTTTGTCTCTTATGTAGACCCTCGGGATGCAAGAGCTTGTCAGAGCTCAGAAGGAACGTGGGCAGACCCGCCAGAAGGGTCAGTTGCACATTTAGTCTCAGAGCACTCATTTTGGGCAATCGGGCTATCTCATCAATCCTCCTGCCCTCCTGGCTGCGCCTCAGACATCAACAAGATGCTGAGCACAAATATGAATGTATAAATGCACCCTTGGTCAGGAGTGAAGCCCCGTGCAGGGAGGGCATTGCACAGAGAAGGAACATGTATTTTTATTAACTTCAGGGTACAGCTCAAAACCCCAAAAAATGTTACATCCACTGGAGCTGCTCCAGGGCTGTAGCATCCCCCTGTCATAGACAGTGCCCCTGTGATGCTCGTGGGGACACTCATGCTGCAACCCCCTTGGTGAGGTCTGGTTGTGATTAAAATGCAACTGAGGCTTTAATTTCCTGTTAGAGATGAGGCAAGAGACGTAACTCCAAGGTACCAAGTGAGTAAGGCAATGTCCTGAGTCAGGCAGCGAAGTCCCACCTCCAAACAATCCAAACCCCTGTAAGCATCTGCCAAGCTACTGCAATTTTGATGGTGCAAGTATTGCTACCTCATCTTCTCACAAAAGAGGCTGGTAAGAGTTGCAGTTTTTGATTCGTAAGTCATGCATTGAACCATAAACCAATCTTAATGTGAAAATAGTTTTTTGGAAGTTTTAGTGCTGGATGCCCTTAGGTGTGAGCTTGGTGACCAAACAGAATAATGTATTGATTGGTATGCAGACAGGAGACTGACACTGAGTGCTTGAACAAAAATAGATCCCCTGGGCAAATGGTTTCCCAGGACTTTCTTTCCCAGCTGCAAAATATAAGCCTGGGTAAAACTCCCAGAGGTGGTAGCTGGAGCAGAGAAGCAGGGATAAACAGAAAGCACACAGCCCTGGTTCATCAAGACCCCCAATAAGATCATTTTATTGCATTCTAAGAAAGAAGAGGATGTGTATGCACCAAACTGACCTAGAGGATAGCAAACAGAACAATTTGCTTCTGCTATTTTTCTACCTTGAAGTCACTATCACTCTTTGCAGTCATCCTGTAATCCAGAAAGTGTCACCCTTCTTGAATGCAATACAGACTTGGTTTTAAATGTTTTAGAGATGTTACATCAGCAGCATGATGGTGTGCTAATGCTATCATGTTGGCAGCTCCGTGAGGCATTCCCTGAGGGCATGTGGTCAATCTGGCACTTTAATTGCATCTCATCATTTAACCTCACATCTTGTTAGATGTGAGATATAAAATCAGTAGAAAACCCATGCGTGAAGTATTGCAAGGAATTACCACTCCAATTTCAGCCTGTATTTTTGCACCTCTCTCACAACAGAACCCGTTTATCTTGTTTAATGATTTTATAAACTCTTCTGCTCGATAGACCATGGCTCTATCACACTTTAAAAATGCAGTCATATTCTGTCCTCTTCCTATTTGTGCTACTGTTTTACCACAGATTAAAGCATTGACATGAACAGTTCATCCAAGAATCAGAAGCATATATGAGACCTGGAGCTTCTCCCTCAACCTCAAGAGCCCAAATTCATCTCTGTAATGACGAACTGGTCTCTGAAGGACTAGGAGGAAGCAAACACAGGCCATGAGATCAGAGGTGATTTTCAGTTCCTGTCTTGCTTAGATTCAATTCATATTCTCGCCCTGATGCAGCAGCCACAGTGCTTGTTCCCATGGAAGTTTAACAAATTTAACATAAATTTGGCCTACTTTGCATCCAAGCTTCAAGGCCATGCACAAACCAGAACATTAACAGCTATTCTTCTCTGTGGTATTGTTTAGCCTCAGACCCAGCTAAGGGGATTACAGGAAGTTATTTGTGATGGGCTCAGAGGTGCTGGCTAAGTATTTATCATCTAGAGGGACAAATTCAAAACAAATAGAGACTTGGGCTTCATAGCAGCTGCAGATATGTATTTACGCCATGGCAGAAAATATGTTTTTAACAGGTTTAAAACTTCCTCAGTTATCAGTCCTCTGAGAGATGCTGCTGTCAAATGGTTTAGTCTAAGTATATCCAGCGTGTTTAATGGCTGCCAAGATTGGTTCTGGAGGAGATTTTGGCTGAACAGTGTTCCTGCTGAGGAAAGAAGACTTCATTCCCATTTACATTACAGATTAGCAGCTGGGAAATATTCCTAGGTTAAACATGTGCACTTTAAATAACAGCTCTGTTGGTTATGTGTAAACGGGTTGTATCTTTGCAGGTATTTATATTCAATGTTTTCTATTTGTTGTCACTTAATAGGATTTGTTCTCCTGTTCTAATAAAACAAGAAAATGGGGATGAGTGTTCAGCTCGGGAAGGGTACAGACTGAAAGCCGTACTTTACAAATAGTCACGGTTTCTTTAGGCAAATTTTCCCCAAAATAAGAGGATCTCTCCCAGCCCAGACCTACTGATGTGTGGAAATCTTTGCAGGACTGGACTCAGTTCAGGTTAGAGGAAAAAGCCTCTCAGCAGCAAAGACATCTCAATTGCAAATGGAAATGCCTTTCTTCATTTTATTCTTTTTCAGTTTCATGCTCTGTCAGCTGCCAAACATGAGAGTCTTCCCCAGTTTTATCTAATGCCATTTAAAATTTCATGGAAAAGAGCAAGGCAAATTGCTTGCTGGACTGCTCTGAGGTCAGGGGAGGACATAAACTGGTGGGCTGCCTGAAAGTTGTCCCTGTGCCACTGAGGCATCCACACACCTGAACCAACATCGTGATGCTGGCTGAAAAAGCTGTAGTGCCCTAAAGAAGAGTAAAGTTCAAACCCAAAATGAACGGCATCAAGCACAGAAGAGAAAATCTGTCCTGGCACTAGGGGATAACCAGGAACCTGGCCTAGTGTGAGATTGAACAGCTGAATCTAGTGTCACAAACACATGTGACGAGTTCTTTCAGCTGGAATTCTGAATAATACTAAAGCAACTGAAACCCCATTATCTTACACCATCATTTCCAAACCCAAAAGCCATCCCTGTGTTCACACGACCTCTCCTGTTACTTAATCCAATGTTATCTTGTAACAGTCAAATACCTTCTCCAAGCATCCCTGTTCAAAGGCTGCTCTGGCACTTTATTTCTGAAAGTTAAATTTCTTGCTCTTTCCAAGTCAAATTCTTTCAGGGCCAGCATACACCTGCTTAATCTTGTAGTAGCTTTTATCTAAATGGAAATAATTCCTCTCTCTTCCTGTACTTATTGCTCGAATGTAACCCAACCCTCTCTCAGTCTTCTGTTAACACAGCTACACAAGACAGGCTATTTGATCTGCCCTTCAGAAACAGAGAACTCAACTCATGTTTCTGAGTAGCCCTTTTCCCATTTCTCTGCTTAAAATCATCTTTTTGAAAGGCAGCTGATGAGAAGTGCACACTGACAGCTCAGTGAGGCTGTTGTGGTGCCTTAGCCAGCGCCAGGACCTTCCATGACACCGTGGAAAACTTCTCACCTGACACTTCCTGGATATACTATCACGTCTTTCCTGGCTGTGGCATTTAGGCTAAGCAGCAGCGTACGGTTTTGCAGCGTAACCAGATCCTCCTCCTCCCCAGCATCCCTTGAAAATCTCTCGGCACAAGGCAACGGATCTTCTTCTTTGACCCCAGGTGAATTACATCACACTTTTTTCCCATCACATTCCTTACTTTTACTAGCTCCAAGAGTACTTAGTTCTTCCTATGAGAGAATCTGGTCATGCATTATAAACACTGGCCTTGTCCTGCACCATAGGCATGAAGGGAGATGGGCTAATTTGGGATTTGAGATACCTCTACGGGCTGGTAACACCCCTACCAACTGATCTTTTCATACTGTCCTGTTGGCCCAAGTCCTTATGCTGTTTGTAATTCTTGTAGTACATCCCAACTTTGCAAACAAATCCTTGTGAGCCACTGTACTAAACTCTTCTGTAGAGATGACGCCAACCAATCTGTCCCATTTTCACAGCACCACCTATCTGTATGCATTTGTACATAACATATTTCTATGATCACATATTCTTTTCAGTGAGCATGATTGGTTTTGTTATCTTCCTAACTTTACCCCTGCTCATTGATAAAATGTAACAAAGGAGATGAAAAATACTTGCCATGTGTGCTTGAAAGAAAAAAGGAAGTGTCTTGTGTCTTGATGGACAAAAACACTGGCTGTACATGTGAAATACAAGACCTAACATGGTTTAATCTACTGGGTGTTTCTGCTTGATATCCTTCCCTTTCTCCCAGTAAGAGGTGGTCACAGAGAGCCCAGATCTGCCTCTGCTCAGGAGAACAGTGCTTTTTGTTTGCACAATTTCTAACAGGTCCCCAAGTGCTCAAGAGTTAAATGAGATTCCCTGCATGTGAGAAGTGAGGAGAAGCCTGTCTCGCCTTCTCTTGCCTGTGAGGAGGAATACTGGCCAGGGCCTGGAGTGGCTGGTGCCTTCCCATTGCTTGGCAGGCAGGATGGCAGATGGTCCGGAAATCAAACCTCCTTCCATGCCGGCACATCTCCCTGCCATGGTCATTAATAAAGGTGCTTATGCCGGTTTTCACAGAAAAGTCAAACATATGCTGGCTGACGCCTCTCACCAATTCTTTTTCCCCAGTAATGTAGAGTTGCCATTTGTGGGCCTTCCCAGTCTGTGGGCTCGCTGCAGAAATTGCTTGCCACAGAAGAGGGCTGCAGCTCCATGTTCATGCTGCTTTAATAATTTCCTCCTCAGGGGACGGGTTTGTTTGTTTGTTTGTTTGTTTAATCATCTCCTGCTCTGTTGTGCTGAGCTCTTTCTCAGTGCCTCACACTCCCCCACTCTGTTCAGTGCCTGCTGTTATTCTTGGCACCCGAATCAATGCTAACTGGTATATAATCAGCCTGTGTTTTACCAACCAACATTTGTTCCACTGTCAGCTTTCATTTCAGCTTCTGCTCTGATGCCAGTTACTGCTCTGCTCTCTGGTGTGGAGCTCTGATTGCTCTGCAGGGTGCCTCACACCACTCTTTGGGCCTCTTCTCATCATGTCCTTGTCTGCACCAGGGAAGCTTGTTGCCCTGTGTCCCATCCTCACTTCTTGGTCCACTTCTACTCTGTGCCTACATGTCCCATCCTCTTGTATTTGTAGGTTCATGTGATTGCAATTCTGCACAAAGTATTTCTTAATTTTAAGCCTAATATGATAAAATGTTTAATAAATGGCTGTTGAGAGGCACACATAGATTTTAAGACGACTCTTTTGGTGTTGTGGTATAGAGCTACTTTATTACATTCTGCCTATGATAATGGAAATGCTAAAAACCTATTTTAATTGATCCCCCGCTTCCAAACTTGTATTTTATTGATCACTGAATGCATGTGTTATGCTGAACCAATAGAAATGTAGCTACCTAGACATTTATCTATATATTGTCCATGCTGTGTGGGACTAGATTGTGTAAATCAGACTTTGATTTTCATGAATAAGAGGCCACAATTAAAATGAAGGAAATTGGTGTACACAGGAAAGGGCCCGGGTGTTTGGGCTGGTGGGGAAGGGCACAGTGACCAGGACTTGAGACCTGTGGTTAATGAAGCATGAGCCACGGAATAATGCAGGCAGAACAGGTGGACTTGTGTGTTACCTATTCTAGACTCCAGGAGTCCTTCTTCTCCAGCATCACAGAGCTGATAAGTTCCTGGCAAACTGGAAGGAGGACACATAGTGTTTCATCATCCAGAATGTGAGAAAAGTCTGCTGGAAAGAGCTGAGCAGTCAGGAAGGGCACTCACACCAGAGAGCCAGAATATAAAGGGAAGCTGAATATAAATTCTTTTTTTAAAAAGTTTCATCAGTTCAACAAGCAGTGAGGTAAAACACCAATAATCAAATAAAAAGAATCACAATTCTTTACTTTTAATGTTTTGAATAAGGAAGAGATAGAAGGGTGAACAGGGGATAAAATATTCTGATAAAGATAAGATGTGGCAGTTCATTTTAAAATAATTAAAGATGACAGCCTGGATCCCAAGATAAGGAAAACGATGATACAAAAAGGAGTCATCAGCTCAGTAAGAGTCTGGAAGCTCTTTTGTGTGGCCTGATGTGTTTTCAAAACTAGACAATGCTGTCTGTTGGGCAAATTCCAACGGAGAGTAAACAAAGCTGTATTTTTTTTTCAACAGATAAAGTAGATATTACCTTAAAGGGGGAGTTAATATTCCTCAATAGACCAAATCCTGCCCTTAAATCATACTCAATGCTATCTTTAAGGTGTTGGAATTTTCTTTTAGCTAAACATGTTTGCTAACTTTACTGGATTAATGGGATTGTACAGGCACAGGGTGATCTGCAGAGCTCCTTAAAGAAAAAAAGTGTGTCCTCTGGGGTCCAGGCAGCCTCACCTTTAACTGACCTCAGTGAAGCCAGGCAGCTGATGTAGGTGATGACAATCAGTGGCTGGGTAGGGAGAGGTTGGTTTGAAGAGCAAGAGCTTCTCCTCTGTGGAGGGTCAGACTAGATAAAAAGGAGTATCATGAAAATGTAAGGAAAAAACCCACCTGGTCAAACAAGTCCTGGCAGCTTTAGCTATGGAGTGAGGGTTTGCAGCAGAGAGTGATGGTGGCTCTTATTGATGCCGGCGGGTGCAGGAGGTGTGAGCAGCCTTGCAGGCAGACTATCCAGGTCAGTGCATCCACGTATGTTCAATGGCTCTGGCCTCGCTCCTGGAAAAAGGTAAGACCCAAGCATGCATCTCTTGCTCGCTGCACCTTTCCCCAGTTCAGGGCCAGAGCTGTGGAGCATCCTGGCCTGATCCATGGGTCCCAGGGCTGGTGAGGGGATGCAACTGGTGCTTGGGGTGGGTGCAGCTGTGAAGGACTGAGGGTGATGTTGGGCAGTGACTAGCTGAGACTAGAAAGAAATCAGAGTGTTGTGCTGGAAGCAAGTGTAAAGTAGAAGATCCATTTTCTTTTTAGATTCTCACAAGTGCTGTTTGGAGACCAAGAGAAAAAGGCTAAACTACCCTGGAACTAAAGGATGAGTTGCCTATTGGAGAGAAAATAGCAAGGCAAGGATAAAGCCCTTGTTATGAGAATAGTCAAATATATTCCTTGATCTAGCTGGGTTTAAACCTCATCCATATATTTATTAGCTTCCTCTTATCTGAGCCATATGCCTTCTTGGAGCTGCATTTCCCTTAACACACAGCAGTGGAAAAGACCCGAAATGCCTAAAAAGCATGTCACTCTTTCAAATGCTTCATGAAATCCCAGCTGTCATGCGTATCAATGTCATAAATCCATAACTGCCTTAAGTCCTCCTTACTTTCCCCTTGATTGCCCGCTCCTTTCTTTTCCCAGGCTTCCCTTCACCCCTGTCCCCCTTCTCCTCTGACCACCTCCTGCTGAACTCTCCCCTTCTGGGGATCCTTGGGCTCTTTCCTCTGTCTCTGCCCAGTTCACCAAGTGAAGGCACCTTTAAAACCTATTGGAATGCAAAAGTGCCTTCATGGTGAGTCTCCAGCACCTTTACAAACTCGGCACCTTTACAAACTCAGCGGCTCCAGACACTTCTCAGGAGAAGAAATCACCCCATTGTGATGCCAAGTGAATACCAAAGAGCTGACTGCTGTGGGGTGTCAGACATTAGGGTTGAATGCCCATGAATTTCCAAAAAATGAAGCAACCTTCAGCAAAATGTAGGCTGTCAGAGACAGGAAGTCTGATATGTCCCTACTATGCTTATTTGGGAAAGATTTTCGCATGGGACATCCCCTCAAGCCTGTGGGAAGGTGGAGGTATATGTCGATACCCTAAAGCACACCTGTAGTGATATGACCTCTGTCCGATCTCTTCCTAAGGCTGGCACTTGGCTGTGTTTAGGCTGAGTGAAAGTTCACATAGAAAATGTCTTTCCCACATGCAACAACTCAAGTCACAATATTCTGGCTGAGGGTGTCCTCCCAAGGCAAAGCACGAAGCCCAGGCTCTGGTGCTGCTCCTGGAGGCCTAACACAGGGCACAATGAAAAATTCCACATGGAATAGGGGTTTGAGCCTTTTTGGAGGTGCCCTCTGTGGAAGTAGTGTTTGGGCACCTGCAGTTGCAATTACAGGCCTCCACCTGCCTGTGGCCCTTCTCTAAGGTTTGTTTTCCTCCAGGCGGGTTCGTGCTGTGCGTGCACCTCACATGGCCCCAGCTGAGGGAGCTGTGGCTTGCAGGAAGCCGTGGTGTCGGTAGGGCTCTTCTCTGCCCACAAGGCTAGGATGTGCCGGGTGGCACCTCTCACCAAGCAACATGGCAGAGGAGTCAGGGGGTTTTAGTTTTGTTCTGTTTGGGTTTTTTTTATTATTGCACCAAACTTCACTGATGGAACTGCCCAAGACATGCAGAATTACGTCTTTTGTATGTTTGATTTGTCAAACCCCACTTCATGTGACTAGATTGGGAAAAGATCACACTGCATGGCTGCAGCCTGCCAGAGTTCTTGCTTCTGAGTTTGTCTGTAGCTGGCTGTCAGCTACAAACACATCTATTTTACTGGGGGCTTTTTTCCACTAAAGGATTTTTTTCTCTCCCTAACTTTCTTTATGGGGTAATTAGTCTCTGCTTGATCCACTGGCTCAAGCAGAGACTGCACCACCAGGATTTTTCTGTATTGCTAAAGTTTCATTACTGCTCTGCTAACCAGGGAAAATACTTGACAGGGAATAAAGGAGGAAGAGGACAAGGGCACACATACAAGACACACTGACACAAGCTCCCTTGTACTACTTTACTGTGGCAAATAACTCCAGAAACTACCCAGCTTTGCCAAGTCCCTCAACCTTCCCTGAGCAGTGTTTTAATGAAGGAAAACAAGTGGGACAGGGTAAAGGCACAAAACCAAGGTGTGGCTGGAGCACAGACACCATTCTCACGGCTGTGCTCAGCCAAGGGCTGCTGCAAACGGCAGCGTGGCAGGAGAGCATAAACAGGCTTAGACCAGTGTTCTGCATTAACAGAACTACTTCTAAACACTTCTTCTTGCACTAAATCTTCATTAAAATAAAAATAAATAACAAAGTTGGGTTCACGTTAGGAAGATTGCTTAGGACTCTTGATGTTAAGGTGGTGTTTGGTCCATTCTCCAACCCTGTCCAGCCTGGCATTTGAGGACACCCTCTGCCCCTCTGACAAGGGAAGGAAGCCAGATGCACACAGCATGGTTACAACAGCAGATTTATTGTCCTGCTCCAGGCTGTGTTGATGAGCTGCATGGATGTTTGACGAGTAATCCACAGAGCCCAAATCACATGAGTTGTTTCACCTAGCAATCGCTTTTAACACCTTCCTTTACCCAAATAACCAACCTGCCTCTATTTAATTTTCACCCCCAGGGCTCAGTTTTGTTGATTTGACCTCAATGACAGAAAATAAATCAGCATCTCCCTATCTCTTGGGGTTTCACCTAAAGGGAGTTTCTAATTTTCCCGTTTCACTTGCTGAAATGCCTGGTAGTTTTTTCCAGTTGCTGTTGGATTACTGCAGTCCCAGGTGTGGCTGGCCAGCTGCTTTCCCTCTTCTATCCTGTGCAATGTTTGGTGCTTTTCCACACTGTTCTGTTAGTTCAGCCTTAGGGCTGGTCACCTGTGCACAAACCTTAACAGCTGATACTGCCCTCTAAAGAGTGCAGAGTATAAACCTCTTATGGCTGTGTTCCAGTTTGTTGCTTTCAAAAAATTGTGGTTTCAATTCTCTGTTCTACCAAAAAACTAGGGCTGAATGAAAGGAAAAAAGGCAAAATACTGAATCCTGTGAACTCTGTGTGTGGAATGCCAGTCTCTCCCAGGATGTTCAGCTGGCACTAACAGTACACCCAGCTTCAAGGTTTCACACATTTGTAACATTTTTTGGCTAAAATATACTGCCTTCAAACCCAGACCAGACTTCATAATAAATATCTGGTGTTCATTGGAAGAAGTAAAGCTTTTTCAGACACTGTCAGCTCTAAGCTTTCATCACCTCAGCAGCTGGGCAATTTGCTTTTTATACCCTCTATGGCCTCACTTGCTCTCTGTGCCCCGTGTTTGCTGTGGGACAAATTGTACATCACTTGACACAGAGATCGCCAGGGCCCTTGGGCAGAAGAATCAATTGTTTTGATTGTTGGTCTTGAAGACAGCAAAAGAGAAACCACTCTCTTTGGACTTTCTGCCCAAGTCTGTAGCAACCTAGAATGCTGATTTACTTTCTAATGTTTGGGCAAAAGTGCTGCACAAAGAGTTGGCAGAGCTGGGTGAGGTCCTATGGGAGCAGATGGTGGAGCAGGAGTCTTCAAAAGCTGAGCTCACAAGCTGATGGAAGCAGGAGAGGAGAAAGACACAGGATGGGACACCAAGGGAAGAAAGACTAGAAATGGGGACCATGCTAAAATGGGCCACAAGGAAGTAAGACACGGAGAGAAGGGGCAGTGATTTGAAC
This sequence comes from Dryoscopus gambensis, assembly GCA_013389985.1. NCBI lineage: Eukaryota > Metazoa > Chordata > Aves > Passeriformes > Malaconotidae > Dryoscopus > Dryoscopus gambensis. The sequence goes on along the minus strand of WEIT01039006.1, from coordinate 22,030 downwards.
TTTTGCAGATCACATAGACAAAAAGACTTTAATTCTCTACAATTTACTGTTGCCAGTGACAGCCTCTGGAAGAAAAGTGCATGAATCATGTTGCTTTTCTTCATTTGGAGATGCAGTTTTGACGGTCAAACCTTGCAAAACCCATGTTCTAAGCCTCTATGAGAGGGAGCTGTCTGGTAATTAAATGCTAACATCAGGGAAGAAACTGCCTTCAGGCACTGAGCACCCACCTGAATCACTGCTTTGACACTGTGACAGCTCTTGGGAGGAAAGTGTGCCCTCATTTTAGAATTACCGTGTATACCCACTCAGTAAGTGTGACGTATTTGTTTCTGCAAGCCACAAACAGAACCATAAATAAAAGGTTCTGCCTTTAGTGCATGGGCCAAAACTAATGAACATCCAACTTCACCCAGGTCCTTCCCTGCATGATACACTGCACAGCCTGTTTTGAGTCTCCTTCTCCCATGGCATGAGTGGTACTCAGCTGTTTGTGCAGAAGCTGACACACCTCATTTTGCTGTGCAGACAAATCCTGTAATTTATTCCCCCTGTTTTCTGATGTAAGACTTACAAAGGCACTCAACACTCAGACACACCACTGTTGAATAGCTAGCAACTGGGCTTCAAAGCTAGGGGTGGTGCCTGGGTGATGTGGCACTGGGTTATGAGAGGGCAGGTGCTCCCTTGCACAATGCAAATACTGCAGTCCTTTGTGGCTCTCACAGCACTGCTAGTTTGCCTACAATATCTGAATTAGTCCAAGTGTCACCATGCCCCCAGCATGTCTGCTGTTATAGAACTCTGTAATTATCATGTGTTACAAGTTTGTATCATGTGAGTGCTCTATAAGGAGAAGTCCCACCTGTCTGAAGCTGACCATGCAGTGAATGGATGGTCTGACATTTCAATTTCTCTTTATCCTCTACCTAAAAAGGGAGAGAAAGCAAAAGTTCCTCAACACCAGATCGCTGTGGCAGTAAATGTACACCTGTTTATTATGAACTCAGACATTACTGTGTGAGTGTGCAGAAAAATACAAAAAAAGCAACAGTTTTCCTGTCATGAAAAAAACCAGAAATTGTGTGGTTAGACAAGACAATGAAGGTGAGATAAAACACTAAATAGCTATATTAAGCAAGCTCCTACTTTGTTCAGTGTACAAATGGGTCCCACAGGGAAAAGCAAAACAAAAGCAAGTGGAAACCTGTAATACAATACACTGTTTGAAAAAATTACCTCAGCTGCAGTGTTTCCTAGCATCCAGATAGTTCAACCAATATTACAAGACCATTAATGTCATAGGCTGTGTTTTATTTCACTCATAATCCCAGAAAAGGGAAGGAGAAAAGAGATTTGTCGCAGGTGTGTTCAGTAGAAATTCTCTACAAAGGTGAATGGCTGATATGCCAGGAGATGGTCTGGCTTAAATTTATAACCCTCTCCCTAAAACTTTAGGACTGGATGATGCCTGCACTGCCAATGCCATGCAGTATGCTGCATGTTTGGCACACTGAGTAAAAGAAAGATTGTATGTAGAAGTGATGCAGCTGAAGCAACAGCTAAACAGCATTTTGGAAATTGCTTTCAGTGTGGGAAGTCACAGGATTTGAGTGACA
>WEIT01039006.1:0-18349 GCA_013389985.1 Dryoscopus gambensis | reverse complement strand
CGTAACATGCCGGGGTATCCTTTTCAGTTTGCCATAAATCTGGATCTATTAATGTGTTGGGATTTCTTTTTTTTTTTTCCTTTAATATACTCTCTCTAAATTAAAAGGAAAAAGATAGGCCTTCACTGAACCAGCAGCTGGTGAAAGGCAGAAGAGATCAGCACTTTGCACAGGTGGGGTGTTACCTGCTGTAATTACTGACAAATAGAAGGGGGAGGCATGGAGTGCCCCTGCTTCAGTGATGGGACTTCCTGCCAGGGTGTCTGCAACCATACCCAAATCATGAGAAGGACGGAGATAAGCAGCTCCTTTGTGTGCAGAAAGGATCTGCACTGTCACAGGGAATTTCAGGTCACACACCATAGGGCTGTCCCTGCCAACGGCAAAACACCTGTCTAGTCTCTAAATATTGCTTTTCCAAACCAGGTATTGCCACTGGCTCAGGGATTGTTCTGTGTCTGCTAGACAGAATCATCTCTAAAAAACATGTTTCTACTTTAAAAATTAATTTCTACAGCTGCCTATGAGCAAAGCACGATCACACTACAGTTTCGTGCAGGAGAAGAATGTAGTTCTGGAAAAAACCGAGAAGAGCTCAGGGGTAACAGTCAAAAGGCAAATGTGCTTCAGGAAGACTGAGCGGGGGAGGGTTATGTCCCAAAACTCCCCATGTTAATAAAGATTTTTAAAATTATGGTTTTGATATTTAAAAATTGTAATTGTTTTAGAATGGTTATGCCTACAAGTACTTATTTAACATATTGATATCCCTATTAACACATGCATTTTACACACATGTATAAATATATACGTCATTGCTATTTTTTACTTTCATTCTAAAGACATTTGCATAATAGAAGCATGAACAGAGTACTAAGTCAAGATGCTGAACTGACAGGTACAATTATGGACCTGTCTCATATTCTGTAAACAATATTTAATTTTTCAATAACAGCAGCAACAACAACAAAAACAGCAGTCCATGATCAATGAATATTAAAGATGAAGAGAGGGACTGAAATCTGATTAATTCATGGATTTGTATTTTGTCTCCTGAGGGAAACAGAATCACTCAGTACACTGCTCTGATGTGCACTGTAGCACTCTTCACATACCTGTTTGTGACAATAAAGAAACTACCTGATCCTGGACCAAAGGATGTATAAACAGAGAAATATTACACAAGCAGAAAGAATATGCTATTTCTGTACAGGTTAATAGTACCACCACTGAAGGAATAAAACAACCTGCTCTAGAGCTAATACTCTTTCATACTATGCTCTGTGCAAAAGAGTTCAAGATTTTAAAACGGGAGGAAAAATGTATAAAATTTAATCTATTTGCTTACTGCAGTTGAAGGTTAAGAGATGACTTGATCATGGTCCACAGGTATGTGAATAAGAAAGGGTTTTGAATACTTAGGGAGAAAAGCTCACACAAAAAAGAAATCTTTGGTGCTTTACTGATAAACTATCACATCTCTGTATTTCCTGACCAGTTGGAAGTCAGAGAACTTCTGCAACTTAGCCTATAATTTACTAATACAGATGTGAAGCAATCCTGAAATCCTCTTCTTATCTAGGGATTATTCAAAGAAATAGTAAGTTGTTAAACTAATGGCATCATGAATAATGTAAACAGGAGCATCCAAGTATAAAAATTATTTATCTCTCCAGCTTAAAGCAGAGTCTTCAAAGACTGTCCTTTATTTCCTGGTCTTGTTCAAACATCATAAATCAGGTTAATTTCTTGACTAAGATAAGGTGTCATCCTTCTGTCTGAAGTGTTTCCCTATACCTTCAAAATCTCCATTTCAGGGATTCATGTGAAACACTGGAGGCCGGGAGAAATGTTAGAATAGAAAGGCACAAGAAAATTTGTAAGCTTCATCAAGTAGCATTTTCAGAAATCTGTTTGGATCATAAAGAGCTCTTCTTTACAGTCTCTTTTGAAGCTATGTACTCAAATAAACAACATACAGGTGAAAATCAGGGTTTATTTATTCTCCTGCAGGCTGGTGGCTGAGAAGAACTCCCCAGACACATTGTAGTAGATTCTGTAACAACTGGTAAAGAAGAAATGCAAGTGTGTTCCCTAAATGGTGGTTCATTTGTATGGAAATGGGATTACTTATATACATTTAACTCTCCCTGGCACCAACACCTTTCCTGTGATCAACCCATCACTCTCTTTTCTCTCATCTTGGCACAAAAAGTCAAGCAACTTTAAAACCCATAGCCATTAATATAGCTCTACAAAATTGTTCCCAAAATGTACTAGTACAGATCCTAAACATGGCATGTACTTCATCTTAGTCAGATGGAAGGAAAATAAATCCAAGCAACTCAAAAACACACTGTAGATTGTTTTCATTAAATGTAAATTGCACATCTCTAGTGGGCAAGGTCTGGCAGAAAGGTTTTTTTGTCATATACAAACTACAGCCTCACTGAATGTGTACTTTAAGACGTTTTATGCCCAAAATTNTTATTTGTGGCCAGAATGATTTCTCTACATACACAAATATTTTCTGAAAGTGCAAGATTATCAGCCTAGTCTCTTGTGGAAGTGCTACCTATGCATGACACATTTTCAGTCCGATACATGTGATCTGAGGCTAATTAAACACCTGCTATCTGTAGTTCCATTAAAAGTGACTCCCTGATGTTTCTTGCTGTCTTTCACTTGCAAGCATGTGAACTCAAAAGGAATTGGCTTTTTCTCTCTCTTTGATATCATACAATTTATATTCGTATCCTGCAGAATGGTTATCTTCAGAATTGACGTGATTGCTCTGAAAATTGCACCTAACTCATGAAAGCTGCAATTGATTTTAAAATGGTGACTATCCTCACTTTCTGTGATCTCTGATCAGACTCAAATACACTGAACTTTGTCTAAATTTTCTGGGCATCTCTGTAAAAGTGTTTCATTAATGGGAAGCTATGGTTTTCATTTGCAAATTTTAATGGGTCTGTGACCTCCCATGATATCACTTTGGATCTCCTACGGAAACTAATGGGAATTGCTTTGAGAAAATAAGAAGCTTCCTAAGAGTCTTTGCAAAGACTTTCACGCAGCTTGTGAAGGTGGCTCCAAGCTCTATTAACACCCACAGTGCACAAATAAGTACTGTTCAGATAGAGTGTTTCTGCACAAATTGGCTCTACAAATTCTGCACAAATCTCCACCAGAGGCAGTCGCTGCCTTCCATATTTCAGATCTTCAGCCTCCTTTGTCCTGTTCTTGCCTCTAGCATTAGCAGCTATATACACCTGTGAGAGAGCAAAATGTATTATCTAAGCCCACCTGAATACATGAGGCTTGAAGAGTTTTGCAGAAGAGCTCAGGCCAACACAAACTAGTTCAACATAACTGTGTGATGGCTTCTAGAGAAACCTTACCAGTGGAGTGAGGCCTGCTTGCCCAGAAGCCCTGTGAAATCTTCTTATTTTGTATCTCACACTTCAGGACCCTGAACTGGGGGCGAGGGAGCAATTTAAAACCTAGAGACTGGACTCACTACTCAGCACAGCCTTGGCCAAAACCTCCTGGCAAGCCTAGCTTCCCTATCAGTGCATGGCAAAATGACACCTCAGTGCTTTAGCTTTGCCTCAGGCCTAGGGTTTCTCTGGTAAATGTCATGCTGCAGTTGTTGCCTGAGCTGAAAATACAGTGAGTGCTGTTCTGCGGTGGCTCTATTGCTACTCCAGTGAGTTGCACTGATATTTCAGAGTGCAAAGGTGCAGTGTTATGTTTGTTTCTGCCCTCTTGCTGGTTGTGCATTTTCTGGGTGTTTTGGGGGTTTTTTGGCCAGCACCTTCACGAAAGTCAAAACAGCTTTTCTCATACTGCTTTCAGAGCTTGCCATGGTTGTGTTGCAGTAGCCATCCACATGAACACTCTCTTTGCAGTGACTAGGATCCTTTGCTTGCCAGCACTGATCAGCTGCAAACTGTTAGCTATGGGCATTTTGTGTTTGGTACAATCAAATTCCAGGTATGCTTGTACTGGAATGGATGTATCTGGAAAATTCCCTCCCCTTTAGTCATAATTACAGTTGCACTGTACAGTCTTGTGCATACATGTGCTGCAGTAGGGCCCAAACATCATAATGTTACCTTCTCTTGCAATACAGGTAACATGAGAGGTTGCCCTCCAGAAATGTGGGACAGTCCAGACAGGCTGGTGATACCTGGATGTTCAGAGAACCAAAAATATTGCTGCAGTGGGAACTTTGCTTATACTGCAGATCTTTTCTCTTAAGATTACCAAAAATACATTGGAGGGACAACCAAGGTACTGCACGAAGGTGAAATAAAAAAACAACCTATAAAATACGTTAATTACTGGGAACATTAATTGTTAGCAACACAAAGGATCTGGTGGCCTGGTGAATGTGCATCTTCCAAAACAAAAAAATATTGACAGCCAAATGTCTGTAAAGATTTCTGTTAATATTATACATAAAATATTCATGAAGAATCATGTAGCTATAGGAGAAACAATGTATTTTTTTAAGTGTTTGTTGAATGAAAGTGCTTATATTGGAAACTGACTTTAAAATCATAATATAATTTTTAGCTTTTGTGAACAGACTAAAGTGAAACCAATGCTGTATCTCAGATTTCTGCTCTTCCCATTAATGAATGTTACTGATATGCATTTCACAAGTGGTAGACTGCAATGTACATGGGGTTTAAAGCTCTGTCCCTTTGCTAGTGCATTCTGCAGCATCATAGACTTTGGACAGTTTCATCAGCAGTAAACTAGTTAAGTTAGTCTTGCCTGAAACTGTTCAATGATTTGAAACAGAGGACTGTTTTGCTACAATAAAAATATTTCATAAATCTTTTGTGATTATTACAAAAATAATGCTATCAGTATCATAATCTTGGACTCAGTATTTTTGTATTTACGGTTGGGATTTTTATGCTTAAATTAATATTGTTTTCTGAATTAAAGCAAAATGACAGTGCTCACATTAGATACTTAGGTCCAAAGAGATAAGTAAGGAACTGTGAACTCCATTTGCTTAACCAGGTTTTTAGACAGCTTTCATATCTTCCTCTGTTTGCTTATCTTTAAAATAAGATCATTGCCTCCCATTGTCTTATAAGACTTGTTGATCTTGGAAATGTGAAGGACTGTGTTCAGGATAGCTGGAGAATGCAGTCTCAAAAAGACTTGGGAGAGAGCAGTACTAGAAAAACTTACATATGGAGGCAAAATCTTTCCTTGGTACTCAGGTTAAGGCTGGCCAAAAAGCTTCAAATGCAGTTTATTTTTATCCAGAGGCCAGTTTGACTTACAGCTTATACAAACCTACCTTACCCACTGAAGACTGTTGAGATTGGCATGGGGCTTTGTATGGATCAGGGAATCATGGAATAAAAGGTAGTATCTGAAATGAATTTGCCAGGTGAGCACTAAAGGTCTCGTATCCTGAATATCTGGGCGCAATTTTTTGTTGCAGAGTCCCTGTATTTCCACCCACAGTACCATTTAAATGAAGACTATGTTCAGGCATCCATAGGCAACACAATATTGCAATTTCTGTCACAATGTCAAGGCTTCCTATATGATGGTGTTTGGTTTGCAAAATACTATCTGAATGCATTGTTTTAGCAGCACAGAGGCTACTGATGCTGGAAAACCATCTCCAGGGTGGTTTGCATTCTACTGCTGGTTCCAGGCTAGATTAGAGATTGGAGTGATTTGGGGCAAAGCAAAATAATTAGCAATTATAGCAGCTCCTCCATATTGCACAGATAAGTGCCTTCAAAGTGGAAATTCATATTTCTGTGGCATTAGAGAGCTCTAAACCATAAGCTCTATGGTTTCCATGTTCATAATATTAGCCTGATGAAACATGTGGGAGGGCAATCCTGAATGCAAATGAACCTCTGCACACTGTTACCTGCTGTTAGCTGTTCCAGTGGGAAGGAGCAGCTGGGTCACTAGGACCAGCCTGGGTGTTCGAGAGCAGTCATTGCTGTGGGTCACTGCAGTCACTGCAGCTCAGTGCTCAGACATATCCAACCCTGGATCCCATCAAATGCAGCTTATTAGTGCAAAGAGTTACAGTAGGTGACTTGTAGCACTTCACAGTCATCTGAGGCTGAGGCAGTGACAGGAACACTGTATCCTCTGCAGCGTTATCTGCTTGAGCCAAGACAGTCATCCTTTCTGACTCATCTGCTGAGTACTTTCCGGTTGCTACAACAGGCACAGGAGTTGGTTTAGCCCTTTTCCTTGCACAGCCTTGATTCACTCTGCAAGCAGGTTCATCCCATGATCTGAAGGAGGAAGGCTCTGTGCAGAGCACTGCCTGTGAACACATGCCACCACCCACTACAAAGTGTGCAGTAAGCACACCACAGTAAAGCTGCAGGAGGAATAGTAACTCTCTCACTTCTTGATTTCCAAACACTTTTCTTTCCAATCCCCTATTTTACTTTCTGTTGTACAATAATTTTAAATGCAACATCTCCCCTCACTATACTGAACAGCCACTGCCACACGAATAAACCAAAAGTTAATTAAATTGTGCTTGATCAAAAAATAAAACCTCCAGGATATGCCAGTCAACTGCTTCATCTATTCTATTTCTTGCTTGGAAGATTACAGTGTCTCCAAATTCCTTCTCCTGCTTCAGAGTACCATGAAGAAAGGCAATAAAAATCATCCAGCTATAATATTCTGTGCTATAGGAAGATGATTACCATTATACTTTTAAATATATTTCCGTCTTTATACAGAACACATTACACTCAAAATTAAGCATTATTTTTATATGATGAAAGTCAATGAAAACATGGTGCAAGTATGGGCTTATACTGGCATGAAATAACTGAATGAGTCACACAAGACTCCTTTTGACAATACGATTTTTAAAATTTTTTTACTTCACTCTGTCACAGATCTTTAACTTCACCCTCCCTCAGATAATGCTATTTGAGTAAAGGGCTGTTTTCATGAAAAATCGTGTGACAAGGAAGAGTTATATTAAAATGACACAACTAACAGAAAGGCAACATAGTCCTTTATTTTGCATGTGATGTTGGTAGTTCAAAACCCTTGAGCTGGTTATATACTTTGGAACTGGCTTGTTTCACAGGTTAAAAATCCCCGTGTTTTGCTTTCTAATACCTTAGGATAGTTTAGCTTCATGATTCCTCAGAGGCTGATGAGTATCTATTCAGTGCAACTCAAACCTATATCCCAACAATATGTTCACTATTCAGAGGGCATCTGGAATACCCTTCCAAGGAGTTTGCTTGACCCAACATTCAGCTGGGATAGTCTTGAGGAAAAAAACCCCATAACTTCTCACAAAGTTGCTTATTTTATGGAATCCAACACAAAAGATGTTGAAGCTGGAAAATCCAAAGTCTTAGGACATACGCAAACTGTGTGAAGAAACAAATGGGTACTGCAGGCTTCAGCCTTCATACCAGTTTTCAACTGGTTTCATTTTTCATAAGTTTTTAGTTGTTGTGTACCTGGCATCAAATAACAAAAAGGTGCATTGAAATAGACTGAAATCCTGCACACTGACAGTTTAGAAACAAGTAGCATGTAGGGGATTTGGCATATTTGGAAGTAATAAGCAAAATCATGCCAGAAATTATAGTTTCTGTGTGGTGATGTAAATGTGATTGTCAGTTTCTTGAGCATTATCTTGAAAACTCTGAGGAGAAAAATACCTAAAGCAAGGACAAATAGTTCCAAGTTCTCTTACAGTTATTCCCAAGACTGTAAGGCTGCAAAATCACCTCTGCAGAGCTATTTGGCTCCATGTGTAGGAGCCATGACATAGACATCTGTCATATCCACAGGTGTTCCTCCCATGAATAGAACTCCTTTATTTTTTTTTTTTTTACTTTCCCAGGTTACTTGTCTCTAAACACTTATTATGACAATTTTAACTTTCCCAGATTGATACTACTGTCAGAGCACAAGTGGAAGTATTTACAGAATACTAACCGCAGAAAATCATGGAGTATACTGCACTTGTAGCTGCTCCTTTGCTACAATTCAGGTTCTTTTTGTGTTCAGGAATTATAAGTTTAAAAAAACTGATTAGCAATTGTAAAAAGCTTAATATTTCATTACTAATGCTTATTCCCAGGTTTTATGCAACTTTTTTCAAGTTGGTAAAAATGTGTAAGTTTATCTATGTATGTATCTGTTCAGATATGTCAACCAACAACTATGCGATACTGAAACCTGGAGCCTAAGAGCAGCTCAATAGTGTTTGAGGAGGATATAGGATATCCGAGGATTCTGTATCCTACTGGCAGATCTCCTAAATCCTCCTCATGAGCCACATCAGCCTTTGCTCTGTCTGTTTCAGATCCCTGTTGGAGCAGAAAGCGGCACAACAGCCCCAGGGCCACCTGGAGTGCAGCTGTGAGGTCCCCCAGCAGCACACAGCACATCTGCCAGAGCTCTGCTGCTCACTTTGTAGCCTGCTGGGTGTTTGTTACCTTCTCCCAGGTAATGAGAAGAATTGTGTTTTCCCTGGTGACTTCTGCACATCCTGTGTAATATCTCTGTGTGCCTCTCCTTGCCTCCCACTATCTGACAAGCTTCTGTCCCCTGTGGCCAGCACTGCACAAAATGAGCATGTGTAACAAGAACTCTTGGCCTGGTCTTACAGCTTTGAGAAGTGTGGGAATGCTTCTGCAGAAAGTTGCAGGCAAGGCAAAAAATAACCCACTCCAGTTACAGAATCGTTGAGGTTGGAAGGCACCTCTGGGGATGACCTAGTCCAGCCTCCTGCTCGACAAGGCTTTTGCCAGAGCAGGTTGTCCAGGGCCATGTCCAGATTTTGGAGACTTTTTAAAATAAAGAAATAAAGGTCAGAATAGTAGTCTCCAAAATCTTTTAGAATAGAAGGGCCAGTCTACAGAACCCCAGGAGTGTACCAGACCTTGCTCTGCAAGAACACAGAATGTAACATAAATCAAACTCACCCATTCTGGGTAGGTAACCTGTACTGACTCATAAAACTCACCTGAAAATAGGATGGTTTAGTATGCATTCTGCCCTTAAGATCTGTTTAGACAAGGAGAAAAGTCATGGAGCTCATATTTAGAAAAAGTAAATCTTTATTCTTTTAAAAAGGAAAGAATTATGGACCCTGTTCTCCACAAACTAATTTCAGCACAGTGTGAAGACTGACTGAAATACACCGATCCTTCTGAAAGTGTGGAGGACCCCTTGCAAGAGCCAGCATGAAGGAACTGAATTGTGTCATTTTTCTGTTGTCGGGGTAATGCAAAAGAATGTCCAAGTGTTTCTGGAAATTCAAGCAGTTTTTCTATCACATTGGCATAGAAATACCTGCTCCTAAGCATTTGTACAAAGGCACCTGCAAACAAGAAAAGTGTTTGTCAAAATCTGTGTCCTGTGAAAGAGATACTACATTGTATTCTGGAGTGTATAGAATGGTTTAATTATGAACTGAAATCATTGTGCTTTAGAAAAAACACCTTTGCATTCTTTCTTGTCACGAGACATTGCCCTGCACTACCAAATGAAAAGACCACTTCCTCCATCCATTCTTTTCAGCATATTTCATAGATATTCCTCCCATGCTTAGGTATTTTGGGGTGAGGAGGGGCTGGTTTGGGGTGTTTGTTGGCATTATAAAATTGTAAAAATATCCTATTTTAGTAATATTAAATGTCAGTCAGTATATTCTTTAATTTTAGTTGTTCTTTATAAGTGAAGAAACAACCTGCTTTCTGTGGAGAAGAAAGATGCTTTAAATTCCAAACATTGTAAGACCCCAAAGAATTAATCCAGCAGATAAACCAATAAATTCTTCTTAAGACATTATTGTTACTATAGAAACATGCCTTCATCCAGAACTTCATTGTGAGGTAAGAAGGGAGAATTTGCTTCATTAATCATTTTTACTCTCCTATCACAACTTGGTCAGTGGGGATGATGGTAACCACAGGGCAGAGAAGCACAGAGGTATCGCACATCTCCTTCCTGCTTCAGCAAAAACAGACTGAGAAAGATGCAAGTTGTGGTTCAGAGCTGGCGCTGAGGGGACCTCCCCTTCAGCCACCAGGTTGTGTGTTACAGAACCTAACATCAAATCTGTCTGTCATCTCCTGCTCAAAGACATCTACAATTTTCTGGTTACAGCTTCAAGATTAAAAACATTGGCCTGTAGCCCTTTTGAACCTGCAGCGTGTTCATGACCCTGCCTTCTTGCATCCTTGTTCCAAAAAGTAATTTTTTTTAATATGATGTCTCTTTCTGCAGACTTTCATTAGCTGGTGGGTTGTGCTGCTGCAGGAAGTCACTGGGGAAAGTACTGCGGCATGAATTTTAGAATTGAATGGACAATATCATTACTAAAGTTTTATCTAATATAGGAACACAGAAAATATGTAACAAAATCCCAGGCTTTAGAGAGTATGGATCCTTTCCTCTACCATTCCACCACTGCTCTCTTTTAGATTTTAATAACATTGCACATATGCTTCCCCCTTCCCACCTGTCATTTTCTCAAGAGCCATCAAAGGCCATCCTTTACACAGGCAAAACAACCCCAGGAGCCAGAGCTGAGCTGTTGCTTCCCTTAGGTACCACTTCAGTGATTTAGTTCGAAAACAACAGGCTTTGAGCCAAGTTGTTGGCCAAACAGAACACAGAAAGGCAGATCAGGGACGTGCCTGGGGTGGCATGGAGACTTCCAGTGGTTTTACTTCTGTCTCTCTATGGCAGTTCCCAGAAGAACACCGTGCCGAGATGAACATCAATAGAGTTGGCACCCATAGCACTCCTTGCTGGGAGCAAAAGCTGCCTTGCTGAGATGACAGCCATGCTCTCTGGCCACTAGCATCACTTGGCTGCAGTTTGTCGGATTTAGAAGTCAGGAAGGAGCTAAGACACCCAGAAACATGCTCATTGAACTTTCCATTAAATTTTTCATGCTCCCTGCAGAGTACCACAGAAAATCTTCTTGTGAAGGTAGGAAAGGACCTTTATGTACAGATCCTTGGGGCTAAGTTAGAAAGGAGAGAGGACTTGAAATGGCCATTTCTGACCCAGGGATCTCCCAGATTTTCCAAGTAGCCAGGCCACATCCATACACTCATGACTTCATTTCTAAGACAGACACACAGCAGCATGCATTGTGGAAGAGATGTGCAGTGCACTGCACCCAGTGTGTCCTCAGCCTGGCGGTGCAGGAGGCCAGGGCTCCCCACGGATCAGCTCAGCTGAGGCACATCCCCACCCCGGCATCACCTGTACCACAAAGGGCAGCACGCTGTTCCAGAGGGAGGCAAGCTGAGCTGCTAGCTCATCTCCACACACCATGAAGAAGGTAAAATTATGTAAAATTATGCAAAAGCTGACGTGATATCAACCGTAGTTAAACTTTCTCAGAAGACTCTTTACAGGGTTTAATAAAGATTAAAGCAGTAGACTGCTTGAAAAACTATTGTCACAACTACAGAAGTTAATACAGAATACCTTCTCTACTGAGATATTTCAAGAACATCAATTTAAAAATGCAATTTGAAGGATGATTTAAGTTCCTTATGGATATTCAGAAGACTTTCTAAGGAGATCTGCCATGGAGAAAACCCATTAACTTTTTTACCAGACTCTCTAGGAATCTCCCATAGATTGATTAGCATCCAAAGCAGAAAGTACATGACTTTGTCTTTATATCCTCCGAGAAGGGGTTTATTTCTAGCCCTCCCCTGCCTCTTAGTCCTAAAATGCCTTTAGAAACTTATGATCCTTTCTAAAAAAGATACTAAAAGCTGGGTTTCTGCCAAAGTCATAATTAATAGTCAAGCAACCAGACTCACATACTTGCCTCATTTTTTCTGTGTTTAATAAATATATATTCTAATGTGGATAATAATTTTTATTGATGGCACAGAGCTATAATGATTTTTATGTTAAGAAAAAACAAGAAAATGCTACCAAGTTATAACCTCTGAAATCATGAAGATTAAAAAAAAAAAAAACCACACACACACACACAAAAAAAAAAAAAAACAACGAAAAAAGGAATACATTAATTTGCTTCGTGGGCGGTTTCTTGAAAGTTACATTTCATGCAAAGTTAAAACATGAGCTTTCTCATTTGAAATTTTTTATAGTTCTGGATACATAGATAATTAATACTGGGGGGTTTTTATTTTTCCATGCAGACAGCTATGTACTGTAGTCAATATTCTCAGTCTCACTGTTGACAAAATAAATGAACTACATTTTATAGTCTTTCCCTGTGAGGAATTTGCTTCAGGCCTTTAATCACTTCACAACTGTTCTTTGCACTTATTTGATTCTGCAACGTTCTTAAAAAAAATGGAAGTAGTTGAGCACAATGCTCCATTGCTATATCAGCCTCACCAGCCCACAGAGTTCCCCTGCCTTCTGCATCCTTTACCCCTAGACATCAGATCAGCCCGCTTTCCAATACAATTACTTTAACAACTCATAACCCATGTGGAGGTACAAGCACCCTTTTCTTCTCCCTGTAGCAGCCTGGAAACGGTTAAAAGGAACCTGCTTTCTCCTCTTGCCCGAATTCCCTATTAGGCAGGACTGCTCTAGAAGGAAGCTTTCAAGACAGTCCTGGAAAGCGTGAAAAATGAGAAAGGTTCATAAAAGATCTACATGTAGGAAATGAATAACAGAACCCTTTGCAGGCTCGCATGGGAAGGGTGAGGGGTCTTATTTTAATCAAAACTCCCCATGTTCTTCATTCCAACAAAAAGGAGATCCAGAGTCCATCTGCTGGTATGAAATTCCCATCCACTCTTGCTCTGGTATCAGTAGTGCTAACTTGTGGCTTCTTATTTGGGAGTAGGTGGCGGGAGCAGTAGGTATCTGCACCCCAGGCACCCTGGGAGAGAAGGAGCCCTAAAAAACCCTTACTTGAGGCTTCTGCAGGTGGCTGTGGGACGAGTGAGATGCCTATGCTTGTGCTGGGTAGCACAGCAGGTGAAGGCTGTTGGAGGAGGTGCAGTGTGACCTCAGCTGGAAGGTGTCAGCTCTGAGTCCCTCTTCAGTGCAATCGGCAGAACTGTGCCTCAGGAAGCTGCCAGCCGCTGGCAACTGATGAGCATTGAATGAATAATTACTGGCGTGGGTCCTTCAGCCTGCCCCCGCATGCAATTCCTTCCTCTGGTTTGGTTTAGTAGTGCAGAACAACTCCCTGTTTCCTCTCCTCCCAAAACTTGGTAGTTGGCACATTGTGGTTCAGTGTATGGGGAACTGTGGTTGACTTTCCCTGTTTTGCCTGTATATAATATACAAAATAAACTTTGCTTCTTGGGGTTTTGGATATCAGGAACACACTGGTGAGAGGTTGGATGGGAAAAGAAATGACTCACAGCAATTATCAGTAGAAACTAATACTTTGTTATGAATCCCTGTTTCCTACAAAATCTTATTACTGCAAGGTTCCTACACTTATTGGAATCACAACTTGAAGGTATCAAATTTTAAAATAATTAGAATAAACAATTTCTCAAGCTGCCTTTTAAATCAATATTATATTACTTATTTTACAGATTTTTTTTAATTAATGAGGTTTGAGGTTTTTAAAAATATCATTAAGTGCAATATTGTTTTCACAAGGGAGACTGTGTTTTGTCAGAAAGACAATAGTGCTGCTAGAAGGGTTAGGCTGTGAAATTTGTAGAAGGTGTTTGCATGGATCCCTGAGACCTAAACTCATCTGTAGTGTCACAGCTTATGCTGCGTAAAGCATTATGGTTTGCTTTTTTCTTTTGTCCTTCATAAAGCTCTAATAATGGTCCAGGTTATAAATAATTGCACAGATCTAGGAAAAAAGACATAATTGATTTTCGTGATGAAGAAGCAAATTGTATCAAGATGACTGACATCTTTCTTACTTCCTGAAGCTTTCTGCCTAATATTTTATGGGTATTGTGCGAATAAATTGTGCAAAGTATCTTCCCATGGGTTTGCTTGAAGACTGCCAACCACTCATGCTATGTTTGTTTGGACTCTATTGTTTTACATCAGTCATACCAGAGATAAAAAGGAGATGTGTTCGCCAGTGAAGCACACACCTGTAAATTCACATAGAACAAGAGAAGGCAATAGGCCAAAAACTGTGAGGGAACTGGAAAGGGAAGCACTAAGTTCTACCTGACTGGACTGTGTAAGTCACAGAGGTTCAGGCCCCTCTTGTAGTGGTTACACCTCCGTTGCACAGCAGGAAGCAATGAAGTGGGATTTTGAAATAATGTGAATAAAATAACTGGTCTCACAAGGTCTGAGGGAGGCAACTGCATATACTCAGGCATCAAAGAATAAATATTCTTGCCTGAGCATATGTTTTACTTCTGTTAAACTGTTTTGCTAGTCAGGGTTTGGTTTCTTTTAACAGCCTGTCAGACCACAGGCAGCACATTTGTCTTCTGAAATTTAAACTAGAGATGGCTAGACTTTCTTGGTTTTATGTTGCACAGTCCATAGACCCAGACCACCTGCAGATGAGGGTTTGGGTGTGCAGAGTACCTCAGTAAGTGCCTGCTCTTCTGGGCAAAATGAAGACAAAGCCATCCTTGGAACTACACCCAACTGATTCCATGGAGAAGAGGCTTTTTTTCTGCCTCCCCAGTCACCCACTCCCCCTGCCACACATTTAATGAGGTATATGCAAAACATTATTTATCAGAGGTGCACAACTCTGTTAGAAGCTGTTGTCAGTATAGGTAAATTGCTCCGTGCTCCATCTCCTACCAAAAGAGGCAATAAGGAACTGCAGAACAGGGTATGTAGTAGAGATTTGTATTATGATTTGCCTTTGATGTTTGTGTCAATTACTTCAGCACTGGTTTTAAGCTTGATTTAACTCCCTAAATGTGTTAACAACCGTCAAGTTTGTTTGCTAATGCAACTCATTAAATGCACAGTATAAAATACAGTAAGGATTGAATTACATGGGTATGCGATTATGCTTGCAAAAATGTATTGCAATGAGCTTTTCAATTTATAGGCAGGAAATGAAGTTCTGTAATTATGTGACAACAAAAAAATCCGAGCAGTGAAATTGGAGTCTGATTCTTTCTTTTTCTTGGTCTACTGTCAGCAAACATGGCCTTGGCCCATTCTCCTTTCTGTGTAGGTCAAAAAAGATTCCTGGTGAGAATCCAGTGAAAAAGTGGTAATTTAGAGACTTAAGAAGAGTGTGTCATTGCCCAGAGCGTGCAGGGGTATCTTGCTCTGCTGCTAGTGCACAACAGGGCAGTTGTTGCACCACAGTACCTCAGCTCCCTCTCTCAAATATAAGGTCTTTTAGGATATAACACATGCTTTGATCACTGTAAAGCACCCCTCAACACAGATCAATAAAAGCTGGTTTTGGAATATGCCCTGTTCTGAGGTTCAATCATGCCGTAAGATATACTTGTGAGAGGGAAAAGGACAAGCTCCACAACCCTCCCTGTCCCAGGGCAAAACTTAAAATTGTTAAGTCACAGGGGATGAACATGTCGAACTTCTGATGCAGCTTAATTGTGAAAGTATGATTTACAAAATACAATAGTGATACCAAGATGACATGACAACGCCCGTTTCATATGTTATTTAATAAAATACTTGATAGAAAGGCTACAAGAAAACCAAATTGATACTTTCTGAGTAAGGGATTCATTCTTATTTTGGAAAAACATATTGAATAAGTATTGCACCTACAGTATAATGTGTTCTTCATAGCGGTGATACTCTCTGAAGTAAACTTTAAATTAGAGGATGACAATTAGCTGTATGTTTCCCCAGAATACTCTCTGGATTTATTGCATCTGTATGAATGCATACTACCAAAGTGTATGATCCTCAGAGTAGCAAGAGCTGTGTCTGAATACTCTCATCAGGAATTCTCCTTCAGCAGAAGTTATCTGTGGCTACTTTCGTGATCATCTCACTGCAGAGACTGGAAGACAGAAGGAAACAAACAGAATAAGGTCTTTGCTGGTAAGGGTTGAGGCAGGCTGACGCTTCAGCCTGAAAAGGGCTGCTAAAGGACAGGCTGAGCTGCCAGAGGAGCTCTTCCTTGAAAATCCTGCTTCTGGGCTATGGCTGAGGATTTTTTGCCAAAGATCTCTTAGGCATGTTCTGGGAAATACTGATAATGAATCTAGGACAGGGATTTCTCATGGAAAGTAGAGAAACACTTGTTAGTTGCTAGAAAAACCACAACACCCAGGTCTTTCGTTTAAGTTAGCCCTTATTAAGGTACTTTTAGTGACCTCCCCCATGAGAAGCTGATGCACTTCAGGCACACTTCTGACTCTACAGAAGATGTTTTACGCAATCACTGAATATTAGCTGGCTTCTGCTACAGACCTGCAGAACTTAAACATTATGTTGATCAATGCTGATTCCTACTTTCAGTTACATAATTCTTATAGGAAATTTCTTTGCATTTGTATAATTGTTTTCAGTAATGTGAGAACAGAGACTATTTGCAATCCAAGCAGTTAATCTTGATTAAGCTGGAAGGGGAAGCCACTTATCGCATACATAATGCATAACTGAGCTATAAAAGCTTTTGAATCAGTGATCTCTCGCAGGTACATTCTGTGTTAGGCTGCTTTTATGGTATGCTGCTGTGTTATTGTGCACTTGATTTAACAGGAGGAATATATTAACAATTTTTAAACTGTCTTAACAAGAAATATAAATACCCTATTTGTTTTTTCTCTTCATGATCACAGGACCTATCACAAGTTGCTAGTGGAATACAAATATTCATTGTAGAATATTTGTACAAGAAGTAGGATATGTATCTTTGTAATACAGAATACTGATCATTAAATTATACATTTTTAATGTGGGAAAATAGAAATTGCATAATATGTGTTAGTAAAGACAAACTTTCCAGATGTTTCAAACTGTATTGCACAGGAGACTAGAGTACAGGTCTCTTGCTTACTCCAAAGTCCTTGTTTCCTCTTTGCCTGAGAGGATTTGATATTTATAGAGGAAAAGTGGGACTGAGGGAATGATGTATATATCTCACTAACACTGTCAGGTGACTGAGTTTTTACTCCTATCCAGGGTGAAAAGGAGACCTAACGTAAAGCTGGTAATAATACTTGCTCTGGAATAAGATCTGTATGCTCATCATTGACTGCAGATGCTCTAGGTTTCTATTATCACTGTTGAGGGAACCATTTGAGCCCATCCTCATTCTGTTTCAAAGTGTCTGTTTGGGTAAGCTGTGTTTGATCTCTAGTTTGGCTGGAAAATAAGCACTATTGCTGCATCTTAGAAACCATAGTATAAAGTCATCAAGATTTCTGCAACAGTTAATGCTCATCTGATGGAACTGCAAAATTAAGAGATTTGTCTTGTGGAGCTATGAAACCCATAAAAAAAGCTCAATAAACGGAACCTCTATAAGCATCTTCTTGTATTTTCCTGTGCACACTGGTTTCTCAGATTGCCCTCTATTCCCATGCTTCAAGACAAGCAGGAGGTGAAATTTCCCATCTCCTTGATACTTTATTTTTCTTGCTCCTGAAGACAGATAATCAATAGAAAAGTATTCTGAAAACCCTGTGAATCCTGTTGAATGAGTTGGAGATGAATTATCTTCTCAATGATCTCAGAGAATATGCCTGACTTCAAATCCCAGTAATGCTATCTATCTGGCACTGGGAATGCTTACAGGAGGCTGCAACACCCTCAGCCGGCTTGGGACTCCAGATAGTATTGGAAGTGTGATGATGAAGTACTGAGCTCTTCCCCACATCCTTTTCTGAATGAAAGTAAGTGGCTACTGCTGAATACAATAGTTCATCTTCTAAAGTAGTCCTAAATTGGCAGTAGTAGATGTACACACAAAAAGGAGCTGACTTTATACTTTCTGAACATCCTGTCTTGGTAAAAGGTTTATTAGATACCTACAAACACATTCTTTCTGAAAGATTTGGGTGAACACCCCACGTTCAACTGATCAAACTTTTCCAAAAACTAAAGACCTAAACAAACTCAAATATTAATACTTGCATAATCACAGCACCTGCCCAAATTCTTCTCCATATTTTTAGATCTTCTATTTCATATGAAGAGTAGACAAACACTTTAATACTAGACTACAGTTTGATTCCACTGTACTCTAACTGGACTTTTTGATTAAAATTAACAATTGAGCTGCTCAGAAAATGTAAAACAAAGTTCTGGATTTGTTGGTTTGGGGTTTTCTAATGGAAAAACCAATTAGGTTGGAAAAGACCTCTGAGATCATTGAGTCCAACCTATGACCAAACACCATTTGCAAACTCGACCATGGCATTGAGTGTCACGTCCAGTCTTTCCT
>WEIT01039004.1:228819-240928 GCA_013389985.1 Dryoscopus gambensis | reverse complement strand
TTGTAATTGGGATGTTAGCAAGGAGGCAATGTGCAGATGAAACATATTTTTTTCTGGCTGTTGGACCGGAGAGTTGGAAAGGCAAGTGCATGTGTTGCTACAGCCCCCATGGGAGCTGTGAGGTAAATGATGTTTCCAAATAGGACATTTGTGGAAAAATGTCTGTAGCTCACTTTGGCTGCCCTTTAGCTTTGTGTCAAGCTCTGCTCTTCGTGCTCCCCAGGCTAAAAGGTTGAGCAGTACAGAAGCTGCTCTGCAGTTATTAGTATGAATATTTAAGTATGTTTTCATTTGGCCAGGCTAATAGTCTTTTGGTTTGTGTCTGAGCAATTTTTTCCCTGTGTGTACATTTCAAAACTCTTAGAGAAGATATTTTTAATTTTAAAGTGCATGGCCAGAGGAAAACTGGGAGCTGCACTAGCAGGTACAATAGAAATTCCACTTGTTCCATCATCAAATCTGTGTCTTACTTACCTGTATAATAGGAAAATTATTTGATAATACAGGTTTGTGAGTGAATTGCATAGAAATATTGATTTTATTACAGTATTGACATGCATTTATGTCTCAGAACGTGTGTATTCATCATTTGGGTTTGTTGGTGCTTTGCTGTAGCCTTGGAAATAAATTGTTCCTACGTGTTATTTACTGCTTACATTAAATTACTGTCTCCAGAAATTCTTCTTTGAAGTTGCTTTCAAGAGAGGGCTACTCAGTGCGAGTATTCACAAATATTTTTCCTGATATATACGTTCCTCTATTTCACAGAATGCATTTTATTCTGTTTTTTGGAAGGAAAGTGCTGGGTTTATTGAGATTTTGAGTTTGTGGGGTTTTTTCCCTCATATTTAGCAGGCCTGGTCTTGTCATCTCCATCTTTCTTGTCACGTCTGATATTAACCAGCCTTTCTTTCCTTAGCTGGTGTTTCTCTCCCATAAGTATTTTCATCATTTCCTTGCGCCATACAGCAGTTCATTCATTAGCCTGAAGGAAGCATGAGCTCTATTTTAGTGTTCTCTAAAAGTGAAGTTTCAGAGTGGGTCAGGGCACAGAGGACAATGCTGAGCTCTGCACAGCACCTTTCAGAAGCAGGGAAGTACCCTTATATTGTGTATTCCATACATGTATACAGTTACATACTCACAGTTACAGGCAGCTTGGGATGGATCAGGAAACTGAAGAAGGATTCTCAGGGTACAAAAAAATCTCTCTGAACCATCCATGCTTGCTCAGGGTGCCCAAGTGCTGATTGGCCTTCTCTGCAGAAATGGAGTTTTTCAGATAAGATCTCACTGCTGTGTTTTCCTGCCTACACTTTGTTTTTTGAAGTGCCATAAATTTATCATTTACTATACTTCTGAAGCTATAAAGGATTTGTTCCATACCATTCATCTGCAAGTGAATGTGGTAATTGAAGGAGCTTTATTCCATGCCGTATTCGAAAATTTAGGTGAAAGACAAAGTGAGAATAATGAAGACAGAATGGTAACTACTGATCTTGTCAACAAAATTTCCTTTAAGTTGCTTCAGGTGCTTTTGGTTAGATAATGTGTGAGTTATCAATCAGATAAACAGCTTGGTCTTTGTATTTGCACTGTAGCAATGCAATTTACTAAATTATAACTTGAAGTAAAGTGTAGGACACTGGTGTGGGTGGATAACATTTCTTGCTTACAGCTGCTACTATTTAATGCTTCTTTCTTGGCAGATTTGAGAGAATCTAGGTCAGCCTTGAGGTTCTCATATAACCAGGACTTGCATGGGAGACACTCAAGGACTTCCTGAACGGTGTATTAGATATTCCTAAAACATCTTTACATGACTCACCAGCGTGGTGGTTCTCTGGTGAGAGCAGTCTGTGTTACACGTAGCTAATGCCTCTGAAGCCAGAGCCTGTAGCTGTGCCTCTGACGATTCAGTAGCACTTCATAGCACTTCTTTATTCGATAGGTCTTTGGTATGTAAGGTTCCCTTGCAGAATGGTTCCACTGGGAACCCCATTCAGTGTGACTCCAGTACCATTTTTTGTGGGTGTGTAAATGAAGGAGTAGTTTGGTATAACAGGATGTGTTCATGAGGAGAAAGTAAATTAAGAAAACCAACACTATGCTGAACAGTAAGATGCTCTTCTGTGGCGCCAGGCAGGGAGAGTTAGGGGTGTTCACCTGGAGAAAAGAAGGCTCCAGGGAGACCTTAGAGCCCCTGCCAGTGCCCAGAGGGTCTTCAGGAAAGCTGGGAAGGGACTCTGGCCAAGGGCCTCGAGTGATGGGAGAAGAGGCAATGGCTTCCCACTTCCAGAGGGCAGGGCTAGATGGGATATTGGGAAGGAATTCCTGGCTGTGAGGGCGGGGGGACCCTGGCACAGGGTGCCCAGAGCAGCTGTGGCTGTCCCATCCCCAGAAGTGTTCCAGGCCAGGCTGGACAGGGCTTGGAGCAACCTGGGATAGGGGAAGGTGTCCCTGCCCATGGCAGGGGCTGGGACTGGATGAGCTTGAAGGTCCCTTCCCACCCAAACCACTCTGGGGTTCTGTGAACCCATACTGTCTGCAACAGAACGCAGTGAGCTGTTCAAGGTAACACCGTGAAGAGCAGGCTGTTACTTGTATAATTCTCTCCTACTGTTCTGTTCCTGTGCAGGCTGCTGCATTGCTGGAGACCACGTCTAGCTCACCCAGCCACCCAGACAACGTGCTCAATGCTTTGAGACTAGAAGGACGTTGCTCTGCAATGAAGATGGAGGCAGTAGGAAAATCAGAAGAACTTGTTGATTCAGAAATTCCACCAAAGACTTCTGAAAAGCAAGAAGCTGCTCCTGATGAAGATGGGCCTATAGAACTCGAAACACAAACTCAGAAGGACAGTGTGCCCACTGCAGCAGACTCTGAGGTGCTCTCTTCCATGCCTTGCTTGCTGATGGAACTGAGGCGGGACTCCTCGGAGTCTCAGCTGGCGTCTACGGAGAGTGACAAGCCAGCGGGTGGCCGAGTTTATGAGAGTGACTCTTCTAACCACTGCATGCTTTCCCCTTCCTCCAGCGGGCATTTGGCCGACTCAGACACGTTGTCTTCCGCAGAGGAGAACGAGCCCTGCCAAGCTGAAGCCGCCACGGAGGGAGACCCTTCTGCGGTGTCCGGGGCTGCGGTCGGGAGGAAATCCAGGAGATCCAGGTCCGAAAGTGAAACTTCAACAATGGCTGCCAAGAAAAACCGACAGTCTAGTGATAAGCAGAACGGCCGAGTAACCAAGGTAAAGGGTCACCGGAGCCAAAAGCACAAAGAGAGGATCCGGCTCCTGAGGCAGAAGCGGGAGGCGGCGGCTCGCAAGAAGTACAACCTGCTGCAGGACAGCAGTACCAGCGACAGTGACCTGACGTGTGACTCCAGCACGAGCTCGTCGGACGACGACGAAGAGGTTTCAGGGAGCAGCAAGACAATCACTGCAGAGATACCAGGTAGAGGATGTTTTTTAAACTGAACTGTAACGCGCCTGACATCGTTTCTCAGCTGTCATGCTAAGTTAGATGAGTGACACTTGAGAAAAACCCGGGAGAACTGCAGCTCTCTGTAAATTTGAAGACTGCAGTGTAATAACAAGATGTGGGCAAATTTTGAAAATGTGTTCTGAGGTTCCTGTGCACTTTTGCACACCAACAAAGCATAGAAATGGTAAATGGGAGGAAGGACTACCTTTGAATTCTGGATTTTTCAGATCTTTGTAAGCCTATACGAACTCATGTCAGTGCTGTCAAATCCCCTTAGATGGTGATAATCTAATTCTTAAGATAAGTGGCCAGCTTTGCTTTATATATATGAAGCCCACGGCTTGGCAGCTGTGTTAGAAATGGCACAGCACACCTCTTGCCTGTATACCAGTAAGGCCCTGGCCATTATTGCACTTATTCTGTGCTTTCAGCTCAACATGTCAGTGCATGACAAACCTGCTTAGCCTTATTCTAAGTTCTTTCAGATTGCAGCTGGTCACCTATTTTAGGATACAAATATGATTACACAGGTGCCCAAGCTATATTCACACCTAAATTTTCAACATTTTAGACAAAGTTGTTACAGTTTTCCTATGTCATAAGGATCAATAACTTCTACACTTCTAATGTGCTGACACATCTATGTTAAGATGGGAGGCAGCAAATTTTAGGGGCCTACTTGTCATTTTATTAGCAAAAGAAAGTTGAATTCTTCAAGGTTTTTGTCTGCTGAGTCTTTGTTATTTTATTAGCCCGAGTGCTGTGGACAGGATTTTATGTGAATTATTCTTGCAGCGTATTATACCATAGAACCATCATCATATGGCAATCGGAAATAAAATCCATAAAAATAAAAATACGTAAAAATAAACTTTTTGGCTTGCCAATTTTTACTGGGTTACATGCCTTTTTGCCTGTTGTGCTAGAACTTTTTTCTTTTTGAGAAAAATAACATCTTACATAGGGGAAGAACATTTAAAGGAAAACTGCAATATTAAGTTGTTGAACTAATGCTTTCTAGACAAATTATTTAAAATATTGCAGCAGATTTTACAAATAACTGATTTAACTGAGTTGATTATGGTGGATGGTGCTGTCACCACAAAAACTGGCATTTTTCCCACACCTGCTAGGAAGCAGGTTGTGCAAAAGAAGTAAATGTTTATTATTAGAATGTCTGGAAAAGACATAATATCCTCCTGTAATTACTGTGTAGTAAACTTTTAACAGAGATCTAGAATTATTTTTACCCTTTTAGTCGTTAGTCAGTCTTGTAGCTTTCATAGTTTTTTGCCTTTTTATTTATAATATTTACACTTTGGGCAGTTTAAGCCTGATTTAAAGCCTGTTGAAGAAGACTGTTTCACTGATTTTTGAGACCAGTTCTTCTCCACCTCTCAAAAAACCCCAAAACACACAGAATAAATCCCTCAGGTCACATTCTTTTTTTAAGTCATAAAAGTACCTTGTGACCCAGAATGGCACCACATGGTATTTTCAGGTCTGCTTAAGTTTCTGAGGGCCACTGTGGGACCTGAAGCCACTCCAGGGTATTTTTTGTGTGTCACTGGGCTCTTCTGTATTTGACTCTCAGTCTTGACCACGAGATGCTTGTGGTGAAGGAATCCCATTGCACGAAGAGCTTGACTATTAGTGATGATTACACCAAGGCCCAGCTTTACCCGCAGTGCAAGCGTGCACAAACCATCCTGAGGGAGGGACACTGACATTTATTCTAATTTCATAGGACGTGTCATCTGCTTGGTGCTGAGTTCTGTTTAAGACATTAAAAGGTTTGAGCTGCCCCCTCAGTGTGACTGGGTGCGGCGCGTACCTGCCACGTTGCGGTTTTCCTTT
This sequence comes from Dryoscopus gambensis, assembly GCA_013389985.1. Classification (NCBI taxonomy): domain Eukaryota; kingdom Metazoa; phylum Chordata; class Aves; order Passeriformes; family Malaconotidae; genus Dryoscopus; species Dryoscopus gambensis. The sequence continues at coordinate 235,589 of WEIT01039004.1, read as the reverse complement.
AAATAGAAACAGCTTTGCTTTGTGGGAAACGCCTTCCAAGTGCGAGAGGAAAAAAAGCCCTCTGTAGAGATAAGGATGTGGTTTGTCCAAAAAACGCGTTCTGTGCTGCTTGTGGGTGAAGGACACGTTGTGGTTTTCCTGAGCTGCGGTGGAGCTGCGAGTCTGGTCGGACTCCCAGCGCTCCGTCGCAGTGGTGGGTTCCCAGGCCATCTGCCATCCCTCTGCTGGAGCTGGCAAAGGACTCAGTTCCTTTTTCTGGCTAGAAAGCCATTTCAGTGCACTTAGCAAAACACTGTGAATAGCCTCAAAATTGAGGGAGTGAACGTGTAGATAGAAAACAATACAGGGGATCAAAAAGCGTTATTGGAGTTTCAGGCAGTCAGTGTTCTCTGCACACAATGGAAAGCTGAAAGGTTTGACTTCAGTGTCAAGACACAAGCTTAAAAAACTTTTGCCTTTACTTTTAAAAGAGTTATCTGTTCACATTGATGCAGAAGAGTTTTTTACAGGCAGCATGTGTTCCCGTTAGTCTGTGTTTGGACATTCAGCTGCAGTCTTGGTTACTTACTCAACATCACTTACTTTCATGTAATTTTCATTTTTATCCTCCTGTTGCCTGAAAAACAGCTTTGCCAACAGAGATGCTTTAAAATTTTTAGTTAATTTGGCCCTCATGACAAAAATTACACAGACTCTTAAGCTGTCAACACAGGTAGTGTTACAGCAGACAGTTTGCTTGTGTGTGGTCTGAAAAATTAAATTGCCACATTTGAGAATACAGTAGTCTTTCACGTCGTGTTACTAAAACTCCTCCATTTAAATAGTGCAGTTACCTTTTTTTAAACCATCCACATCACTGGCTCTCAAATATGTTTGGCTAAACTTGTAAGGTAAAGAGAATGTTCAGTGAAAATGCCGAGATGTTGCAAACGGAGCTGTTTTACAACAGAGAGTCAGGTCTCTCTGCTGAACTTAAAGGTACTGTGGATTAAAATAGTCTCAGGCTTGGTTTTCTCCTCAAGAAAGACTGAAGAGTCAAGATTTTACTGGTGATACTTCAATACAAGTACTGTGAGCTGCACAGGAGCTCAGCACAATGTAAGTTATGGTATTCTGAATGCATCCTGTGGTGTTAATTTACACCTGAAAATACAGGTTCAGTCTAAACTTCAGGGCTGCTCCTGATATGAGCAGTCATAATCTTTGGCTCTTTATCTCAGAAAATGCTGTGATTTTTGGATTATTGCAGATGAGGAACAATTTTTTACCTTTTAATGACTGAGCTTCTCTGTTGGCATTTAAGATTTCGCCATTCTTAAACACCACATAAACATGGCATAAGAGTCCTGAAAGAGATTCTGCTAGAATTCCTGCTGTAGTAGGAAGTTTTTCCTTTAAACAGTTTCACATGTGATGTTGCAAATTAACTCTGAATGAAACTGGCATGAGAGCAAGTCTGGGAATCAATATTTATTGCTATGTAAACAATTCTCTTTTGGAAGAAGTAAAGGATTTTTAAAAATTCAAATACTATACAAAAGTATTTGCTTTTTAACACCATTGTGCTTTCTACAACTCAGAAAAATCTGAATTGAAATGGGGGTGAGTCATGTTTTAGGCTATTGCAAAACTGTGTTAAAAAGTTTGAGTGTTAATGTTGAAAAATCTGCATCTCACTTTGTGAAAAAAAAGACAAGACTTTTTTAATATGCAGTAAACCCAAAGAGATGGGCACAGGTTCCTTCCTCCTAAGAACTGTGCATAGATCTTGCATGAAGCACCTGCGAGAGATGAATTTGGTTCAAGTAACTCAGAATGACAATTGTAGTTAATAGATAGGAAAAAGAAATAGTCTGTTAAGAATGATTTGCTGTAAGATATTAATTTAGGAGTGTCTGCAGCAGAATAACACAGAGGAACCAACCATTGCTAGTTTAGAAGAAGCATATCTTAAATTGTTACACTGCCAGACTTCCTAAATGAAATTACTTTGGATTTGGTTATTACTTAGATTGTACTTAAAAGATCCCATAAAAAGACGGCGTTGGGGCATTTCTTAGGTGCTGTTTAGCAGGAGGTGTCATGAAAATGAGAGAGGAATCTGTGATTCTGGCCCATTTGTGACTTCAAATTTCTTCTACTTTAAACTTGGCATAATTAAAAAAACTATAGTTTAAAGTTTATAGATGGAAGAGGGACCAATTAAATAAACGCTAGCATTTTTAATGTGTGAAAATGCATTTTTAGGCTTGGGGGTTTTTTTATCCCTAAAATAACGAAAAGATTGAATAAGGCTTGTTATAAGAAGTGCAAGGGAAGCATTTAAAAGATTGTTTTGCTGCTGCTGTAAATTGGAGATACTCTATGAAATTAAAATTTAGTAAAATTTTTTAAAATTTAAACTTTAAAATTAGTATTGCAGGGCAATATATGTTTCAATACTTACTTTATTCAGTTTACAAAACAATTTTGTCAAGTTTGAACATTCTAGTTCAGTCTCAACTTTAAAAACCTAAGAAGATTGTCTCACTTATCATCATCAAAGGTTTTTATTTAATTTGCAATTAAAACTTAACATTACTTATGTGTAAGTCTGGAAATCAGAAAGATTGTAATTTAGTTCCTTGAATTTAAGATAACATCCTGACTAAAGACAAATAAACAGAATCATACTGGATGTTCAGTAACAGAACAAAATGGACAGAAGAAATACTTATTTCAGGGAGGAAAAAGATTACCGAATATACAAAAGGAGCCTTGTTTTAGAAAAAAGGTACCATTTCACTTCATTAATTTTAGTTAAAATGCAGTTGGAGGGATGTAAATTATTTTCTGTAAAGTAATTATTTTTAGCAGAGGACCTGAATGCTAGACTTCCAGTGTGTCTGATAGGCAAACAGATGGGTGAGAAAGAGTTAAAAATTACTCTTCAGAAATAAGAGAATAACCCTGGGCTTTGTTTCGCTGTTACCGAAGGATCTGTGTATACCTCATTTAAATAGCTCCTAAAAAGAATGTAGTGTTTAAGTGATACTGTAATTTTATGTACTCAGTGAAATCCCAATAAAGATTTAGTGCCTTATATTTTTAGTAGTAAATATTTACTTAGGTTGTGCAATGATTTCTCTCATTCTTAGGGTATTTTCTATGACTCTTAAGATAGAAGATGCCACAAGTTTCACATTTAGATATTAAATTATCATCTTCTGTACCTTTGTGTAGTTTAATGTGATGCTTGTCTTGTTTTGGAATTTCCTTAGCTAACATTTATATGTTTGGATGGCAGGCACATATCGTTTATGATTCCTCAAACGGGTACAGAGCCTCGTTTTCTTGGGGGTTTATTGCTTCCTAGATGATTCCTGAGTGAACTCTAGACTTTAAAATACAGATTCCACTGCCTTTTGTTATTGATATGTAGAGTAAGGCCATGAGGATTGGCCTTCTCTTCTGGCTGCTGAAGTTCTCCCTGGTAATCCCAAAGCCAGCCATTTCCACTGTCCTTTTGATGGATAGCAGGAAGCAGAACATTTTCCTTCCAACCATTCCCTGTTTTCTGCCTTGCCTGGGACTGACCGTAGGAATGGTGGCTCAGGGCGGGGTCCTGGCTGGTGTGGGGCTGGTCAGGGCTCCGTGGCGTCCAGGTTGTCTCTGGTATGGAGCTGTGTCCATCATGCCTGGCAGAGGATGCCGTCCCCTCCTGTGCCAGCAGAGCACTCACATAACCCCCCCACGTCTGTGTGTTTGTGTTGTGTGTTCTCCTCATCGGCATTCTGTGTGCTTCCCAAAATCAGGCCAAGAGCTTTGGGCCAATTCCACCTCTGTTTAACAGCCCATTTATAAAAGGGTCCAAGTTGTGTAAATAAAATGCCCGTAATTATTCAGGTTTGTCTGTTTAAAAATAGCATTTTGGATTGCAGCTTAATAGAACTAAACATGTTATTGTATAATGTTTTTGACACCTTCAATTGAACTCAAACCAGAAATTGCAAGGGAACTGGAGTAATTTGGTAAGAAAAGAGACCTTTGTGACAGAATCGCCTGAGACTTCTAGAATAAAAATAATTTCGAAGCCAAAATTTCTATTATAACCTCAGTGGGTGTAAAATGTTATTATAACAGTAATACTGTTGGTTAATATATGCTAATTCCTCTCCCGTTGTTGTATCCAAGGGGCAGAATTAGAAAAGTTGTTTTCCTGAGTTAACATGCCTTAATAAACAATATTACGTTCTTACTTAATGATGTCTTATCAAATGGCCTCAATGTCTTTAAAGCTGGCTTCAGTCGTGCTGGGGGATCTGGAGGAGCGACCAGGGAAATTCCAGGATTGCTTGACAGGGGCACCGTGTGGGATAGGAACTGCATAGGCAATGTCCTGGAAGAGGCCATGAACTGCTTTGCCGAGATGCAGAGGCAGACAGAGGAGAAATTCCGCATGTGGATAGAAAAGCTAACCCGTCTTGACACGGACGAAGAAAGCAAGCAGCAACTGGAGCCCAGGGAACCTAAAATCCAACTAGTTGGCCAAAGAATCCCCCCTACCACACAGTCAGGGGCTCTCGTGCAGATGCCTGATAGCCAAGNAAAAAAAAAATCTGATCTTTGCAATCTTGATGTTATTTTGGATTATGCTAAAAACGAGGTTTGCTTTTATCTTTGTATGTGTTTGTTTTGTTTTATCTTTTGGGTTTTATTACCATGATATTGTTTGTTTTTCTTAATTTATAGTGAATATATGTAGTTTAAAGGAAAAAATCACAGTATACCCGCCTGCATGTGCCAGTACACACGTATAAACACCTTTAAAGGTGTGGGAGGAACCACCCTAAGCTTTCATCACCAAACTCGGGAAAATATAACTTAGAATCCTTGTCTAGATACCCAAAAGCAGTAGGGCTGTGTTTGCTACAATAGGAGCATTCAGGGTGTTCATCCAGATGCCCTTTTTGCATGTTAAAACATTTATATAAGGAAAAAAGTTTTATATTTAAAGAGGTAAAGCACCCTAGAGATCCAGCGTAGATGCAGACCCATGACATTTCCTTAACTTTCTGTTTACTCTCAATTTTTGCAGCTTGAACACGCCACACAATAGCTTCTTCTTCTTCTTCATTTTTAGGCAGAACTAATAAATAAGCTCACCCTAAAAATGTAGCTGTCTATAACAAGCGTGCACAGTGGATTTCATTCCTTTTTGTCTCCCATTTGGCAGTTCATTCCCTGTCCAGGGTTTTTATGAGTGTCGCTGCTGTGTTGCACGTGGCATGTTTGTGGAAGCAGCTGTCTCACCCTGTGTGCACGCACAGGCACACGCACACACATCCACGTGTGTTTGGTTTGGGTGCAAGTCATCTCCGCTAATTCCAGGTGTCTGCTTTGCTGGTCCCTGGGTCTCAGTGGGAAGAGATAAGCCCTCGCCGAGGATGCCTCCTGGCAGTGTCTTTCTCTCCCATGAGTTGTGCCAATCCTTGCTTATCAGCGGTCCCTAAGAGATAACTTTGGGGTGAGATGAGTCGCCCCAACCTGTGCACACAGAGCAGCTGCTGCTACCTCCTGTAAATACGGCCCAGCTGCATCCTTCATGCTGGAATAAAAACAGTCCTCTCTGCCCTCAGATAAGCAGCCATCAGGGGATGGGTTGAGCCTCGGCACAGGAATTTAAAGGAAGGGTTGATAAGTAAACACCGTGGTGGTCTGATAGCTGCTGGCCTGGGTCAGACCGGACTGCATGTGAACGCCACTGAAATCATTCTTTACTTGTGATGGGGAATGCCGCAGCGTTAGATTAATTTAAATAATGCAAGAATTTGCTGTTTTGTGGATTCTTTTTTTATACTAACAATTATCCTGAATAGACAGGCTTGAAACTGTGATGTTTATAGTAGGATTAATTTAAACTGTATATTAGAAATATTTAGTTCTTACTATTATTGCTACACACAGGGATTTTTTGGTCACCTCTCCAATGAGGCCTTCCTTCATGTGAAGTAACTTCTCTGTAGCTACCAAAAAAAAATGTGTATTTATCATCAGGTAGAACTTAATAAAAGTTTCTAAAGAAAATTAAATCAAAATTTTTACAATGGAAAATGAAAGTGCAGTTTAAGTAAGGAAAGCACTTAGGTCTCCTTTAGCTCAGTTACTTTGCCTTTTAAACCACAGTCATTCTTTCCCTAATTATTTTAGTTTTATTTCTTTTCCTCCTGTTGGGAGTAACCACAGTATCTTCTGTAGGTCAGGCTTTTTTTTACCCTCCCAGGAGTCAGTGGGAGTTTTTCCATCAATTTATCTGACAGGTTGGATCAAACCTGTAACAGGAACTCAAGAAATACTTTTTGTTATCAGTATAATATCAACACTGGTATTTTAACATTATTCTTGTCCTAGACTGACTTTTTTTTTAAGTCTATGATGCCTTCACTAAAAAAAAATTAGGTTAGAGACCTGTTGAGTTTCCCTCCCCTGTTATTTTCAGAGTAATTGTTTGAAAGTCTATGCAGGAGATAATTTTTAAGTACTGGGATAAAGTCTTTTCAGATCACCTTCATGCGTAATTTTGATACAAAGATTTTGATATGAACTTGTTAGAAAACTCCCTTGTCTGAAATTGTGTGCGTTTCAGGTAAGAGTTAAATGAGTTGCTCTATGTTTGATTGCAATCTAAAAACTTGTCCTCATCTGTTTAAAAAGATCTTTCAGGGAAGAGTATTTGCTGATTAAAAAACCCCACCAAAATGGATCCTTCTGGTGTTCATAAATTATATATA
>WEIT01039004.1:199063-228812 GCA_013389985.1 Dryoscopus gambensis | reverse complement strand
TATATATATATATATTTATATTTATATATATATATAAAAATATCTTGATGATGATGATAAGAGCAGAATATTTTAAAGCATGACAAGTCTACAAATCTTCCCCTGCATGCAGAAGCAGCTTTTTGCAGTGACTGGTTTATTTTAATGTGTATGTCTGTAAGCATGCCCATAGTCTTTTTTGTAAAATAGTATAAATGGAATAATTAGGTATTTCAGAATAAATTGTGTAAGGAGTTCAGTTGAACTTATTTATCTCTTGGACTGAAACATTTTAACATACGTATCTCATAAATGGATAATAACTTAATTGGGTATGTAGCCAGTGAAATTTCTGCCAATTTGCAATGTCTTGGTCAGGTAGTCTTTAAAAAAGAAAAAAAGAAAAAGAAAAATATTGAGATAATTCAGTGTATGAATAGACAAAAATTTGGGTTTCATTACTGGGGGCAAAAATTTAAACCTTTTATTTTTATCCATCACTGCAAATTGTTATTTTCAATGCAGGCAGCTGTGAACATAAAAGAACAAGCAGAGGATGACAGAAGTTGAGCATACAGACTTTAAAGCTGTACTCTTTCTAGGATAAAATTATCTCAAGCCTCCCAGAAGACGGAGGGAATAGTTCCTATTAGATGTAATTTTAACTTAATTTCCCCACTAAAGCTACCTAATTGAAGGCTAAAAACACTTGTGCAAGATCAGTGGTTGTAAATTGCTTTGTAAATGGTAAATAATGTTTCCTTTGGTCACTGTTTCCACTTGGCTCACAACCGGAGCCAAACGTTCAGCTTTGTGACAAACCCTCTCCTCTGAAATGAAAAGTGTGCTCTGATGTGCACAGCTGGGTATCTGCTCCATGAGCTGGTTTTTCGTGTGGGGAAGTATGTTTGGCCTGGAGCTGAGAGGGGAACCCCACCTTTCTGTTGTTCAGGTGTAGGGTAACCTGCCTGGTGAAGGATTTGCCAATAAACAGGAGCATTTCTCTTCTTGATCTGTATTCTGAATCGGGAGGTGCAGAGCCCTGAAGGAACCAAACTCCAGATACCAAAAGTAGTGATGAGTCTGTGTTTTAACTGTGTGTGACAGTCTTTGGCATCTCTTTGAGAAAACAGGTTCTCAGTATATCGTTTCAGATTTTTTTTTTTTTTCCCTCATGGGAATATTTTCACTATATTTTTACGACATGGTGGCAGTTGAGTTTGTCATGATTTCCATTATAAGCTCTTATTTTTAAAGGGCTTCGACTTGAAACCCTCAGGGAGTTAAAATTTCTTCAGATGAAATTTTAACATAAATTTTTATCTTACCCATTCGATATCTCATGGAAACAGTCTGACTTAGATAAGACTACTTTAGGACTATCAGAAGGAAACTCATCTGCTTTCCAACCCTGAGTTACATTTTGAATGTGCGTTTATGCTCACATCTCATCAAAGTACTACAAAAACACCAAGTTTAACAAGTAGGGGAGAAGTCAGTAGGAGTTTTGCACACACATGGAGAACCACAGATAATTCAGAGTTTCTCTAATTGCACAGAATGGTGTAAAGAAACATTTTAGTTCCTTTAAGGAACTTTACTTATGGTTTGAAAAGGTCAGATGCATCGAGTCAGGTGAGCTGGTGTAGACTGGTGTAATTCCAGGGATGATGGTGCCAGTTTAAACCTAACTGGCCTGTTCAAAGAATCATGGAATTTTGGGTTGGAAGGCGCCTTAAAGATCATCTAGTTTCACCCCTGCCATGGGCAGGGACACCTTCCCCTATCCCAGGTTACTCCAAGCCCCATCCAACCTGGCCTTGGACACTGCCAGGGATCCAGGGACAGCCACAGCTGCTCTGGTTCAGGCTCCTATATTATCATTTTAATTACTGAATTACATGTTTTCAATCTGGCAGCTGTTCCAGCATAGGAGCAGTGGAGCGCCTGTGCAACCCCGGAGTTGGGATTTAGCAGCAGGTGAAACACGGTGACCTGGTTCACATTTTTTGTGCAAGTGCAAAAGAAGTAAGCCTTTATATAAAGGCTTAGTTTAAATGTCACTAAATGTCAAACTGACATTGCAGTAAAAGGATTTCCTCCTAGAATCAGTCCCTTTTTAGGAGTCCTTGGAAATCCAGGGGCTTCAGTGTGCAGTGTTTTTCAGGGTTGGCTGCAGGTTCTTCCCAAGGCATTCATGTTCTTTTCAGGGGGGGTTTGGTAAGGAAGGTCTTTAGGAAGAAACATCTGAATGGTCAGGTTTTATTTAGAAAAAAATATTAACACGCAACATAAACCAAACTCAAGGCAATGAAACTTTTTCAGATTTTCTATTGCAAAAATAACAGTGCAGGGAGAAGAAAAAAGGCAAAATGTAAAATTTTCAGTGTCATTTTTAACAGTACTAGAACAAAATAATTCAGGCAGAAATACACGTCTATTTTTTTAAGCTCAATGTCTTTTAGTGTTTGTGTAGGATAGTTGGGTTATTTTATCTGAGCTGCTAGGGTAAAGACTGGAAAACCAATCTTAACTTCAATGAAACGGGATTATATTTGGCAGTTATGTTACAAATTGAAACATATTTATTATCACTGATTTCTCTTTTAATATGTATTGTGTCTTTCTGTATCCACATACTGTATGTGGATAAATTTATAAATAATATTTCAAGGGCATTAAGAAATTAAATTCTAGCCCCACTCACGATAGTAGAAATTTTCTACTGGTTTTAGTGGGGCTAGCATTTCATCTCATTAAAAATTGAACTTATTCTGCAGTTTTTTGTCCACAAAATCCTTCAGCTGACCTTGAGGGGAGTCTTTTTCCTGATGAGGTTGTGTAATTCAGGCCAGTTGAGTGGATGTTTTTAAAACAATGGGGGTCTGCACTGTGACCACTGCAGTTACACGTTACAACAAATGCACTGTGTAATTTGTACTGTAGAAACCAAAATAATCAGGCTGATTGATAGAGATGGACAATACCTTGCAAAAAACTGGTGTTTCTCACAAATTTCATTAGTCTCGTTGTGTTAGATCAGCAAAATGAAGGCACATGGAAAAATGGTCTTATTAAGTTAGGAGGGATTTCAAGTGCAGAGCGATGGAGCAGGGGATTAGTCTGGACCACCACAGGCTGTATCAGTCCTTCTGTGGGAAGGGGCAGTTTGTGCTTGGAAAAGTGGGATGTTTTCTGCAGGGGTGCGTTTGCTCCCTTTTCCTAATGGAAGTTGTGTTAACACAGAGAATGGTTTGATTTTTTTAACTGCCACAGCTGTGTAAGGGTGTGATGCTTTCCAAAACCCTCCCGAGACACTTCTCCAAGTAAAACTGGGGAAGAGATCTGGTTGATATATCTCCTACCATAATTGTTGCATTTTTAGGCAGCATCACAGAAAATAACTCCTATAATGAGATACAAAATGGATGCCACTTCCCACTATTCTCAATCCACAGCCATATTCCATGTGCCTTTGCTTAACGCACAATGAAAAATGCTATATTATCTTCATTCATAATTTGGTAAATTAAATCCAAGATATTTTCCATCTAATCATCAAAAAGCCTGAAAGAATGAATGTTGTTCAGTAAGACTTGAATTTTTGAGATTTCTTTTCATGTGATATATTTAAAAGTATCCAGTCTGGGAGTAGTTAATAATTTGATCGTGTTGTTTTGATTATTTTTTATTATTATGGTTAAAAAAACACCAAACAGAAAAGCTTTACTGTGTGAAATGAAGGAAAATGTCAGGAAGTGGATTCAGTGATAAAGTTCACTTTATGATTTTAGAGAGAATGTTGTTACACTGCTATTGTTTTTTATTGTATTTACAATGTATTATTTGCTTAACCCTGTAAATTTCGAAATGTAACTACTGTAACCTGGAATAAATAAATAAATCTAAATAGCAATGAAGTGTTTCATGTTGCTGAACAACATAAAAAAGCAGAGATCTCCAGCCCCCCACTCCCTTTTGGGAATTGTTTTAGAGTTCAGGTAGTTTATGCCATTTGAACTGCACATACTTTTGAAATGGCAGGTCTGGATCATGTTTTAATTAATACCAGGTTTGTATTGCTTATCTGAAGCAAAAAGACTGTCACTTCACCCTGTAGTTTTGTGTATCAGTACTTTCTGATGTGTCCACTGTAAACCTATTTTGGCAAGTCACTTAGGATAAATCTTTTAGGTTTTGGCAAACAAAATACGATTGTTTCTATTAGGACCATCTGATCTTAAAATTTATATAGGTAACAAAGTCCATTCTATGTTTTAAGTAATCTGAGAGTAAATGGGCGTTATCTCTTAAATTTGAGCATCAAGCGTAAATGAGGGCATTCTTAGATCTTTCATTATTTTAAAATGTCTCAGCATTCTCATTTGTTATGTAGAAATAAATTCAATTTAGAGTAGCGAGGCTGAGACCATCAGTGCCCACATTCACAGCTGGGAGGTGGAGGTGAGGCTGGCAGAGGCTGTGTCTCCTGGGGCTCTGTGTGTAGCCTTTTTAGCATCTGCACCTTTCCCAAAAGCATTCCTGAGCGCTGCTTCTAAACTCCTCAAACATTCACCAGTTAAAAATAGCCCAGTAATTGGAGGGGAGTGTTGTTTTCAGCCAGGCTGAGATCCTCTGCTCCTTAGCCTTGAGCAAGCTGCAGGCCGCTGCCTGCCTCAGTTTCCCCCGTGGACAAAAGGAGGTTAATAACCACCTCGGAGCTCTCGGGGATCCACTAATGGAGAGCTTTGTGTAAGAACAAAGTGCTGTAATTATTTTTGCTTTTATTACTGTACCTGTTCTGTGTGTCTTAGCGTTTGGGGTGATACTCACACCTAAAAACGGCTCCATGTCTCTTCCTTGCAGAGACGCTGATGGCTCCAGAGGGCAATTCAGACCACCGAAATTAGGCTTTTAATTTTGGATTTATTTTAATCGGAATAGTCCTCTGGAGGTTTCAGTCTTTTTTCCTCTGCTCATAGTGGAAACGTAGCAAATTTTAAATCCCATCCCTGAGGCTGGAATTCATCTTGCTGAATTTGAGCCCTGTAAAATTGAGGTACCTGGCCTAAGGTGGTGTCTAACCTTTTTCTGTTTGGTGGGGAAAGGAGGGGAGATGGTGCTTGTGATGCTCCAGGCTGCAATTTCCTGGCTGAGATTACCTGACTCTGAACTTCCTCTCTCTGGCTGCAGTGGGAAGGAGTTTAGGTGATGAGGTCAGCTCTGCATGCCTCAAAGTAAAAAAAGATGAAAAGAAATAGTGACTTGTAATCACAGAATGGTTTGGGTGGGAAGAGACCGTGAGGCTCCTCTCCTTCCACCCCCTGCCATGGGCAGGGACACCTTCCCCTAGCCCAGGTTGCTCCAAGCCCCATCCGGCCTGGCCTTGGACACTCCCAGGGATCCAGGGGCAGTCACAGCTGCTCTGGGCACCCTGTGCCAGGGCCTGCCCACCCTCACACACAGCAATTCCTTCCCAAGATCCCATCCAGCCCTGCCCTCTGGCACTGGGAAGCCATTCCCTGTGTCCTGTCCCTCCAGGCCTTGTCCCAAGTCCCTCTGCAGCTCTCCTGGAGCCCCTTGAGGCCCTGCCAGGGGCTCTGAGGTGTTCCCGGAGTCTGAACACCCGCAGCTCTCTCAGCCTGTCTCCACAGATTTCAAGGACTTAATTCCCCACTCAGGTTCTCCCAGCTAGTACATTGTGTTTCCTTTGCAATGATAAACAGCCCATGCAGTGCAAAGGGACAGTGCTTCTTATGGAATGGCTGCTTTTAACCTACAGCTGAAATTTTACACTTGAGTTCCCCTTTTTGCTTGTGCTGCCATTATAATGAAGTAAGGGATAATAGGAGTGTGGATCTTACAGCATGGGTTAGGCTGCTGAGTGTTGAGATGTGGCTCTAAGAAAAGCAAGGGAGCAGGTAGCAGATGAGAAATGATTGCATTTCCTGTGTTGCAAACTTAAAATGAGAATTGGTATGTGTAGACTTGGATTTTTTGTGCATGTGACTTCTGATTCAGTTGTTCTGAGTGGAATTAGTTTTGATGAGCTGTGTAAATTAAGGGAGAATTGGACACTTGGAAATGCTGTCCCCGTGATGACCTCTGCCTCTGAATTCTTTGGGGAAGAAAAAAAGAAAGCAGGCTTTCCCTCCCCCCTTATAGCATTAAATGTCAACAGCTGTATTTTGCTGCTGGTACTTATTAACTTTCAGCCTTGCCTTTTTCAAGCATTTATTGCTTTAGAAATGAATTAATGCTTGTCACCAGGGAAATGTACTTTTTCCAGCTAACTTGAGTTCTCAAAAGATGTAATTTTTCTGAAGTGGATAGTTTAAATTACTGACCAGGGAACCTCCTAACTGTTCTACATTGAGTCTTGGTTCTGGCATGGTTTGTCTTGATGTCTGTTTTTTAATCTGTTGAAATCCTGTTACAGTCAGTAATTACAAGCAGTGTCTCTATTATAAAGAAAAGATGGGAAATTACACCTATGGTTTTAGTTAATCCTTTTTACCTTTCCAACCTAAAAGCATTTTTTCACTTTATTTCCTAGCTGAAGCAAATTGTCTTTATTTCTTGGTACCATACATTCACTTTGCATCACATCACTGGATGATCACGCACTTGGCTAGGGAAGTATTATTTATTTCCAGATTTAACCACTCCTGTCCCATCCATGCAGCACTGAAAAGGAAACAGGCTTTTGGGAACAGAGGATTTTTATTAATTTTTTTTAATATGCCTTCACTGCAACTTTCATCTAGTTATTGTTGCTGCCCGCAACTTATTTATTATTTGGTTTTGTGTGGTTTTAGTTGACCTTTTTTTTAACACACATAAGCATTTATGCTTATTTCTTCTTTTATAAATGTGGGGAATCTGAGGATTTGTTGCAGTGTGGTGGCCATTGTCTTAGCTTTGTTGGTCATTTACTGGTGATAGGTATGGTTAAACCTAGTGTTGGGGGTCTTTCCAAATTTCCAGATCTGATCCTAAAAGGCAAGGCTGAGAAAAGCAAAAATGCATCTCTGCTGTGATTGCTTTTTATAAAGGCAGCTTTTTTGGGCTTCTTTTTTTCCAGATTGTTAAATTGGTGGCTATTACCCTGACAAATATAATTACAGTGTGTAAATTACATAGAAAATATTTTTGTCTGTTTGATGTATACTGAATTTAAGCTAAGTTATAAGGTGTGCTCTTTGGAAGTGTGGAAGATACAAGAGTGGAGCTACAGATAACAAGTTTATGCTTGTATTTCCTACTGATGAAGACTTTCACACAAGTTATTTCTATGGGTAGGTGATGAGAATATCACTCTGCATGTATATACATTTATGATACATTTTTGCATGATTATACATGTAGGAGTGGTACAATTTTGACTTGAGACTATTGGTGCCTTTTGTCCAAATACAATTTCACTCGTGTAGACACGTCTATCTAAAAATCAAATTTCGCTTCTGCTTTTGAAGGTCTGAGTCAGAAGTGAGAGAAATAAAGGCCTGAAGGAAAAGTCCAGAGCTCCTGAAATCTTAGATAACCTGTTGAAAAAATGGTCAAATAGTCAATATTGTACTTGACCCTCGTATCTTCTGCACTCGACTGTTTATTTTTACAGCTCACATTATATATGTTCACGCTGAACTCTGATGATAAGACTGAAAGAAAACATGCCTCCCATGATTCAGTCCAGCCCTAACTTCTGCATGTAATTTAATCATCAGCTGTCACAAATAATTAACTGAACATCAGCCAGCTTAATTTTGAACTTGGTCTTCCATTATTTTGTAATTGTCTTTTAAAAAGACAAAGATTGCCTTCCAGTTAATTATCAGGAATTCTGTTCCAGTCACAATCATCAGCGTTTCATGTTGCGAACAGTTTGGTCTTTAATACATTGGCATTTAACTACTCATTTATTTTTGTTGGGTCTATTTTACGTTTGTAATGTAACGTTGTTTCATGGAATTGTTGTTTTGGAGGCAGGTCTGAGCCGAAGTACTTTGCAAGTTTCTTCATACCTTGTTGCAAAACTGATCTTTAGTACGACTTAAGCAAAATGTCACTCTCTGATGAACTGTGTTGATAATCACAAAATAGGGGTTTCTGAAAATAGGCAGTTGAAATTAATTTCAGGCACCAAGTTACTAAAAACACCCCCTCCAAAAAAGCCCCAAGAACCGAAATCCACTCTAAAACCCTCAGAAAAACAGCTTTTCAGAGAAGTAAATCTGAAATTTCTAGTTCATCATGTTCTTTCTGTCTTCAACAGCCACTTAAAACTCTGAAAAGAAACCAGTTTTTCCTAAGGCTTTTAATTTTATTCTTTATCCCTTTAAAAGATTTCATTAGTCATTTTGTAACTCTGAAAGTCCTGTCTTCCTGAACACACTCTTAGATTATGATTATTGTATATTATCCCATACAAGTTGTACCGTCCATGTGTCACACCCGTAACAAAAGGTGCTGCAGATGCTCAGCTGCAGAACTCCAAGAACCTCCTTGGAGTTAAAGAATTGCAAAGGTGCTGAGCTTCGGCCCAGCCTGCGTTTCTGCCTCATCCTTGTTTATGTGGATGAAGCCTTGGCCCAAAGAAAGTTTCGATTTTCTCGTTTGGGGAAGGGGAGCTCCGACCACTTTCATCCACTCTTGAGTCAGTGAACTGCAGCTGGAGCAGGGCATTTCAGCTAAAACACTCACATCCTCTCAGAATTGCATTATTTATCCATCCTCTCTGCTTCCACATCAATCTTTGTCTTGAATTTGCCTGGTTTTTTTCTGAGCCTCTTCTGTTTCTAGCATGCTTTCCAATTATAAGTGATTTTCATTCATCACGAAGAATTTAGCTGGTCCTAACAAAACAGATCAAAAATAGTTTTTTGTTACTCCTCAAGGACAGATTTCAGAATCACGTAAGCAATTTTATCTCCCTCTTTCCTCCTTCATTATGGTGGCCAAAAATGCGTGTGACAGTCATGTTGAATGAAAAGCATATTTATCACTGCACATTATAATTTTGTTTCTTGTTATTCTTGATTTTAAAAACCCCAAACAAACAACACCAAAAAACATTGCAATTTTGAAAAATCCCCCTGCCCTTGACAGGTAAATGTTATGAAAGGAAAGTTGCCTCATGTTAAATTCACTGTCACTGGATCAGTTTGATGAAAAAGTTAGTTTTATTCAATCAATCCTATAAAAATGTAAGCTGTCGCTTGACTTCTGTAAAATTCTCTAGATAAGTATCTTGTCTGCCCAATTAAATGTCCTGTAACTTATTATTTTTTTATTTTAAACTGGAAGTTTTATTCTTTCAAGACTGTAAATGTAACATTGTCAGATATGGAGATGTTTATGTGTTAATATAAAAGACAGTACACAAATAACTGATACTTTGATAAATGTGTTTTTCTGACACTTGTGTTTTCCGTGTATGCAAAGGTCAAATTGTCTCTGTAATCTCAGGCTATGTTCATTAACTGAAGTTTAATAATCCATTCAATTTACCACTATGTAACTTTAGGAGCTTCATATAGGATGTTGCATTAATCCTTAAACAAATTATTTGTACTTTTTGAGGTGTCTTTCAGTCTGTGCTGATTTCTAACCCATGCTGCTTTTCTCCCCTGCAGATGGACCCCCTGTTGTGGCTCACTATGATATATCAGACACAAACTCAGACCCAGAAGTGGTAAATGTGGACAATCTGTTGGCGGCTGCAGTAGTTCAAGAGCACAATAATTCTTTAGGAAATCAAGACTCAGGATCTACCTGGAGAACCAGAGAGCTGCTGAATGAAATGAGCACTGATACAGGTTTGTTTAAATTCTCTGACATTTGAGCCAGCGTTGCAGTTTGCGCCTCTCCCTTTCTTTCTTTCAGTATTTTTATAGTTTATATAGATGTAAAAGCTCCCTCTGGATTTTGTGAGAGAACAGGGCAGGTGCTTATTAAAGAGGTCTGACATTTACTCCAAAATACAAGTGATAAAAATTGACAAATATTCCTGCAATATATTTTTGACACTAATTTTCTTAACTATTTTTTCTTCTTCTTCTTTTCCTTCTAATTACTACAGGGAGCTTAGGTCTGGGGGTCTGGTGGTGTTTTTTTTTAAATGAAAGTGAGCTAATCTTGTTACTGAATGATTGATTATGACAACCCCTGCCACCAGCTAGTCAACTGGTCCTAATCTCATTTTCAGTGTTGGGATTGCCTGTGTATGTCTTTTTTTTTTTTGTTTGTCTCTTTATATCTCTAAAATACAAGCATTAACTCTTCCCATATTCTATCTGCATTTCCATCACCCCTTAGAAAATTGGACAGCCTAGCACTGGGTAAAGATGAAGGGTGAAGAGGTGCTGGCAGGTGGACTTAGCATCTAGAGACAGCGAGGAAATTTCCTTCAGGAGTATTGTGGAAGAACTCAGGGAAGTTCACGTAGCTCATGAACACTGTTCATCTTCACTAGCAAAAGAGCTAAACAACAATGTGAAATACTGCAGTGTTTTGGATGTTAGCAAGGATTATTTTCTATCAGCTTCATCCCACAGCCTTGTATGCCAACATTTTACTTCCTTTCCAGTCATTTTTAAACTCCCCTGTTAGGATTTCAGGCTGTGTAAGACGCCTAAGTCTTGCCTGCCATGGTGGAGCACAACAGGTTTGTGTTTTGTGCTGTGTTTCCCAAACGTCTCCTGCCACAGGGCACCCACGTGGGGAGTGTTGTGCTGGCTCTGAGCAGCTTTTCACTGCCTGTAAGGCTTAGAGAAACACAATTACGTGGTGCTTTGTAAATTTCCATTACTATGGGGTCTACAAGTCCATGATTTGAATATGAGAATCTCTGTGCATTATTTTCACTGTGGTCCACGGCTGGATGTTGTTCAAGCCTTTTTGAAGCTTACCTGTGTTTTCCAAGCTCAGTGGTATTTTTTGCAGGACAGCAGCTGACTGATAGCTGTTTGACCCCTAGCAAGCCCAGTCCTTTATTAAGGGATTTGTTAAACAATTAGAACAGCTGAAATCACCTGTATTACACAGCACCAATGGATCAGCACACCAAATGAATGTAAGGAAATAAAAGGTAATGTTTCTTACCAAGCTTTTGTCCACTTTTCACTTAAAATGCTGCAGTGCAGGTAGAAATTTTTTTTTCCTCCTCCACCTATATCCAAGGGGACTTGCAGGTAACAGAAAACTGGAAACGTCAAGAGACTTCTTCATCCCTGGGAATGTTCATGTGGATTTGGTCCTGGTGCTATGGCCATGTCAGCAGCCGAAAAGATGAATCTCTTTTTGCTCATGAATACACCTTACCTTGCAGCCTCAGTATACATCTGACTGCACCTTTGCCAGTGCTGGCCTTTTCCTGCCAGGTCTCAGGTTGCACACTGGGAAAGCAGAATTTTCAAATCTTGCATCTGGTCACAAGTGTAATCTTCAGCCAGTATCTAGTTTAGCAGATTTTAAAGAATGTGTTCCCATGGGAAAATAACAACGTAAGCAGCTCTATCTAAGTAAAAAATCTTATTATGCTATCACATCTTTGTGCATGGGCAAATATTTGGGGCTGTTTTGCAAGCCCTGGTGGTGTAGGGCAAACAAAACATCACTGTGGGTGTCATCCTAATGTTCGTGCAAAGAAATTAACAGCGTGGGCATGTTATTAGGCATGAAATTTGTATGGCCAGAGGCTGTAAATCTGTCTGTCTGTGTGCTATAATCCTGATTAACACTCAGCTACGCTTGCAGTATTTACTCTGCTTATCATGGTTTCGCTGCTGCTAATTATCTTTTTGTTGTCTGAACTTTAAGCTATGGTAATATGTGGAAGCTCTTTTGGGACTCCAATTTATACCTCTGGGGATTCTTTTTGGGGCTATTTAAGAGCTGGTCTGCTTTGCCCTTCTGCCAGACATTACCCTGTCAAGTATGTGGCATTAAAACAAGATATTATGGCCATCCAGTCCCACTCCCTGCCATGGGCAGGGACACCTTCCACTATCCCAGGTTGCTGCAAGCCGCCTCTATCCTGCCTTAGGACACTTCCAGGGATGGAGCAGCCACAGCTTCTCTGGGCAACCTGCCACCCTCATGGGGAAGAATTTTTTCCCAATATCCAATCTGACTCTGCCCTCTGGCAGTGTGAAGCCCCCAGCACGTGAATCAAAGCCTCTGAGCACTTCCATTTCATGTTTTACTGTCTGCTCAGCCACTTCAGTTAAAGAAATACCCATGACCCACTTCTGGGCTTTCTGGCAGTCAGTGATGTTTAGCTGAACTGCAGTGATAGGAAGAGACTGTCTGGGCTATTAGTTTGTTTTAAGTTCAGCTGACATATTTTTAGTCTTGTGAGGTGGAAACTCCTTCAGGTACCTGGCAGCACATGGGTTTCCTTCCCTTGTTAACGCTGATCTGATCACCAAGGCTCTTGTCTTTCCAAAAACTGAACATACACCGTGGTCTCTCTCCTACACAAGAGCTGGAGAGGAACCTTGGACAAGGGATGGAGGGACAGGACACAGGGAATGGCTTCCCTGCCAGAGGACATGGAGAGATGGGATATTGGTAAGAAATCTTTCCCTGTGAGGGTGGGGAGGCCCTGGCACAGGGTGCCCAGAGCAGCTGTGGCTGCCCCTGGATCCCTGGCAGTGTCCAGGCCAGGTTGGACAGGGCTTGGAGCAACCTGGGATAGGGGAAGGTGTCCCTGCCATGGCAGGGGGTGGCACTGGGTGAGCTTTAAGGTCCCTTCCCATCCAAACCATTCTATAATTCTGTTTGCTTGCATCTTTCCCAAGTGCTTTAAGCAGTAATTAGAAAGTTTCCCTGACACTTGTTTTAAGTTTAATTTCTTCACTCTGTGTCTTTTAATCTCCCTGGGGGTGTAATCAGTTCTGCATGTTCGCACACCTTTTAAATCCTGTGGATCATTATTGCTTCTCCTCCTCTCATCTTTGAGGAGGTGTCCACTCAAACAAGATACACATAAAATATTCATTTACTCTCAAATTTCCTGCTCAACAAATGACTCTTCCTGTGTAGTATGGCTGAGCAAGTGGTTTTTAGAAGTAGGTAGTATTACCTACTTCGTGGCTGCCCAGCGTCCCCCAGGCTAATGATAAAGAGAGACAGTGGAATTAATCATCTTCTCTTTTTCCTGAAAGTGGGGAAAAAAAAAAAAAAGAGAGAGTAGAAGTTATATCTTTTAATTAATTGATTTTTCAAGAAATCTTTTTTCTGTGAGGGAAATAATAGTTTCGGCTGCTTTGGGTTTCCCGTGCAAGTATTATCCTGTATGAGTCAAACAGAGCTTCACTAATTGGGGTGAAGAACCTTCTTAGCAGCACTTGGCAGAAAAGGCAAAACTGTGCCACACTTGCTGTGAGTATTTAGAGAGGGCTTGTGGTTTGACTGACTGACAGACTGGATGGCATTGAGGAACTGTAATAAAAAACCAGCCCTGCTGCATATGGGACTTAAGAAAACCACTTTTTCTTTTCACGTATTTGTAGTAATGTTGGAGCAGATGTGTGGAGCAGCACAGCCAGAAACTGATGAGCTTGCTGTGTTTTTTCACTGACCAGCTTCCCCATGTTTGTTATCTAAAGAAATTATATTAATTTTCCTTGATGTGTGGCATGTTTCTGTCCAGCCTGTCGGATTTTTTTGCTGTAGTATCATTGTATTTGTTTAGATTGTTTTGTTTCTTGATGTCAAAGAGGTCTAGGGACAGTCTAACTCTTAGCACTGCCCTAACATTTCAGCTGGAAATTCTCATTGTTCTTGGTGCAACAGTTAGGCTTTGTTCACATTTGTGTGACAGCACATCACCAGAGCTACTGACACTGGCTAAATCCAGTGGTTTTCCTGTATCAGGTGAGGAACTGTGAGTTGAAAAACTTGGTCTAATGAGATTTTCTAATCTCAGTGTTGTTTTGGTTTTTTGTTAGGTTGGGAAACTCCTTTTCCAGCTGATTTCTGAGCCATGTAAGCCACTAAACACTGTCTGTATTCCCATTTTCCCCATCTGTAGGTCGTTTGGATCCAGGCTTCCTTGCAGGCGACAAAACCTCTTGTGGTAATGCCCAGGCCAATGAAGAAATTAACATTGCCTCTTCTGACAGCGAAGTAGAGATTGTTGGAGTTCAGGAACATGCCAGGTATGAGTTATTTTTTCTTGCTCTAATATTACTTTCATTTTCTCAGAATGTCTGTATTACCAAAATCAATAAGGAATGAACTGCTGGCCTTCACTTCTGTAGTTACCCACCCATGAGTGTTGCCCAAAAGGCAGCAAATGTTGCACTTTATTCTTCTGTTCTGCTGGTCATGGTGATGTCAGAATGTGTTTTTCATCAGAAAGTGACCAACTTGATAATCATTCAGATTAAACTTGTGATTCAATATCAGACATTAACTGGCTAAAGATGTGTAGTATAAAAATACCAAATATTGAGATAATAAGTGCATATACCTCAGGAATTCAGATTTTAAAGGAATATGTGGATATGCAGATCACTAAGTGAAAATCTTCATGTAGGTTCTTGTTTCCTTTCAAAATATTAACTCAAATTTTTTTATCAGCTTCCACTTTATTTAATTAATCAGTAGGGGTAAAAATACTATCAGTTTTTCAATGGCTAATGTCATAAGATAGCCCCTTTAGGTTAAAAATCAGATCATTATGAATCTTAGGTTTATTTCAAGATTCAAGAGAGGTCAAAGTGGATGAGGGTAAGGGTGCCAGAGGTGTCTCTCTCAGTCGGAAACCTGTCCAGCTCTTCCTCTTGGTAGGCATTTTTTGATGTTACTCTTCATCTTTGGGCTATGGTCTTTCCTTGGCTTAAAATATTATGAAGCAGTTGAACAAAACTGACATTTTCTTATAGTGTACACTGTGAATTTACTGAAATAAAACTGAGTTAAAACAGTACATAGACAAGCTCCTTCCGAAACTTTTCTGCTGCCTGGTGCTTGCTTGGAGGCAGAAGAGGGGTGGAAGGGACAAGGAACAGAGCTGGGAGAAGGAACAGAGTTCCTTGTTGTCCCTTCACTGCATCTGTCTTGAGGAAAGAAGAAGGAAGGTGTGCAGGACCCAATTTTCCAGGGAGGAAACTCTATGGGTTATGTGAGCACAGCCCAGTGCTGTTGGGTGTGAAAAAAAGGAAATGTTCAGGTCCAGAAAGGGGATTAAGTCTTGGCTTTTAGAACAGTGAAAGTCCTTGCATGGCCAGCTCTTTTGGAAGATGGTAATTCCTTAGGAAGCAGCTCTCCTGGTTCTTCATGCAGCAGAACCTGGGGCTTGGAGGGTCTTTGTGCTGGTGGTGAGGGGTGTGGATTCACCCTCCAGCACTGGCTGGTGTAAATCTGTGCAGCACTGCACACAGGACCCTTGTGCTGCTGTCCCCTCTCAGAAAGCTTTCCGTGCTGCTGCCTCAATAATACTCACCCTCTACGGGAATGGAAACGTGAACTAAATGCAGAGTTGCTGTTTAAAATGACTTTTAGTAGCTATGGACTGAAATGACTTCAGCAAATCAGACTGAAAGGACTCTTCTGTGCTTTCCTTTGTTCCTGCACCCATCTCCCACAGACCAGTGTTTGCTGCCTCCCTTGAATACTCACTCACACATTTCAGTTGTTTGAGTCCTATTTAGAGTTTTATTTCTCTTGCAGGTCTAGGCTTGCAGTTATGAAGTATTGATGAACTTCTGACAGGGTTGTCGTTTGGACAAGGGTTAGGTTTTTGATTGGTGTTTTCTGCATGCTTAGTTAGTGTGGTGTTTGGATCCTGGTTTTTATCGTGCTCCCTATTCCACGTCACCATTGGGCTGGTGTGAGCTGTGACACCCTGGAGTTTGTCCATCGTTTGTAGTTCTTCGGATTGTTGGTGAATTTGGTGCTGTTTCTCATCACTGGGATATTACTTGGCATCTACTTAGGACACCAAGTTTTTCAGTTTGTTTGATTTTTCGCTGGTAGATTTTTTTTTTTTTAAATCATGCATGCATATAAACCAGTTTTCCTCTAGTTTTTCCTAGGAGGTTTTATTTTTAATCCCATTTTTGTTGTTGTTGTTTCTGATTGTGTTTACTTGGTACCCTCCCTTAGCAGCAGATGGGAAGCATGTTCCCTGAGCTCATGTTTGACTGAACATTTTACTGTCGGCCGCTTGCTTGACTTGTTTGAGGATAAACACTTTTATTTTTCCGAGGTATTGCTCCTGTGAGATAATTTATGGCTTGGTTTTTGTCATCTTCAGGAAGAAAAGTTAGTCTTAGCTTTGCCTAAACACCGAGGACTGTTCTCAGAATGGTGCACCGCAGTCCCAGAGACCAAACGTCATATTTTATTTGCTCTGCCTACAAGCTTTTCTTGCCAGTTTGGTGAAAAATATTCCTCCTTAAAAGAAAGCTTTAAAAGAAAGAAATCCCGTACATTTGTTAGAGTTCCAGGGTCTAATTGCTAATTCTTTGTAGATATATACTTTGACTATGTATTTTTAAGACTGAAGAAGTAATAAAAAAGCCACTCTGAACATCACACCTAAACCTAAGCAGCCTATCTGAGAAGGCAATGAGACATTTATATTCAGAGAAATTACAGCTCAGAGAATGAGATTTTTCATTCTGTATCATGAAACTCCAGCCAGAAACAAGAGAGCTGAGCATAACCTAAGTAGTTTTCGAGAAAATAAATAGCACGAACTTAAATTGGAATAAATAAAATGTAAATGTCAGGGGTATTTGATCAGTGCAGGAAATTCGAGTTCCCGAAATACACGTGCCTTCACAAAGAAATGGGAAAAGGTTACCCCAGCAGCCAGAACACCTCATGTTTATCCTTGCAGCCAGGAGCAGCTACAGCCACCACCAGTGCTTATGAGAGCAAAACAATTTTTGGAGCACTAGGTATCAAGTTTTACTGGTGCCTGTGTAGGATTTACAGCTGGAAATGGAGTGATTGTCCTAAAGCCTCTAGTAAATTCCTGTCATCACTTCATCATATAGCAAAATTATTCTACCTTTCATTTTGCATTTCTTTTTTCTAATTGCTATTAACTTGTGCTTTGTTTGTCATATATTTACTATGGATATAATAGGTAGAAATGCTGTGTGAATAGGTACCTGTGTATCTTGCTGCAGCAGGCACTTAAAATGCACTTTTTAGTCTCACTGGCTGTAGTCACTTAAAGCTTAAATGTTTTGCTGGAGTGGGGCTGAACTGTTGTCAGTGAACATTTCCCAGCATGTTTGTAATTTTGTAAAACAAAAAAAATCAGATGTAACAGCTGTAATAATGTAATTAGCAAGATCTCTTTTGCAATTATTGTAATGAAAGTATCATTACCTCCTTGTTTTAACATGGCTTTGATTTAGTATTGCAATATAGCTTTTCTTTTTGTCTCAGGCAGCCTCACTTCAAGTTTTTCTCTTTTTAAAAAGTCCAGTGGGTAAAGCTCCTAGCAGGAAATTGTGCATGGTACTACACATGGAGGGGCAGGTTTCCTCAAGATCTTTGGGATCCATGCACATATTTTTTTTAAGGAATATCACATTACACCCGCTGGCATTCCTTTAGAATAATTTAATCCCCACCAAATCCCCACAATTAAATTTAACCTTGTTCACTGGGTGCCCGAGATGCCGCGGACTCTGCAAGTGGAGAATCCAGTTTGGAGAGGGATGTGCTAACCAGACAACGATAACACACTGGCGGCGGGGGTGTCGCGGCCAAGCTGAGCGGTGCCCCTGACGCTGTGCGTGTCCCTCTCCTCGCTGCAGGTGCGTGCATCCCAGGGGAGGGGTGATCCAGAGCGTGTCCTCCTGGAAGCGCGGCTCGCCGTTCGGGAGCGCCCAGCCCGCGCAGCCATGGACAGCAGTGGCTCCCCAGCAGAACTGGTCCTCGCCCCCAGAAGTGGTGGACCTCACTCTGGACGAGGACACCAGGCGCAAATACCTCCTGTAACGCCGTGTCACTGTGCTCCTGCGCCCTCCCCTCCTGCCCTCCCTGCCACAGAAGTTCAGTGGTTAAAGCACCACCTCCAGAGGCCCCGTCCTTGGCACTATGGAACCCAAACCCGCGGCGTTTCTCCACGTCCATAGGAATGTAGTATGGTTTCAGTATCACTTCAAGTGGTTTTGCCTTCTCCAAGGAGGATTCCTGCCGAGAATTAACAGCACCAAATTTAAAACACAGTTATCTGCAGTTACTAACGTGTGTGTGTGTGTATATCTGACGAAATAACTGCGTGCAAACTTACACCCTCCCTCCCTCCCNACTAACGTGTGTGTGTGTGTATATCTGACGAAATAACTGCGTCCAAACTTACACCCTCCCTCCCTCCCCCACCTCCCGGCTCCAGGACGTTTTTAATTTATCAGCATCTTGAGTTTGTTAGTAGAAGTTAGTTTGTTGCTGTGTGAGCATCAGTGATTTTGAGAAATGCCGTGTCCTCACTGATTTCAGCAGAACTGGAGGGTATTCAACACTTCCAAAATTTGGGCCAGGAGTATTTTTACCCAAGCTGATTTGGTTATGTTACCAGCAGGAGGGATTGTCTATAATGCAAATGGCCCGTAACAAATACACTGAACAGCTTTTTATTAAAGCATTTTTATTTTCAATGTAATTTATAGTTTATACTATTCAGTCCTGAGTCTTCTGTCTCCTTGACTACTGTGTTTCACTGGTCAATTCACACAGCTTGGAATGGCTAAACTAGTAATAGTAGTGACTTAGGAACAGCTGATCACTGCAAAAGCATAGGAAAAGGTAATAAAAAGGCCCAGCATTCCTCTCCTTTTTAATTACAGCTGACCTTTTTTACCTTTATCTAAGTCTTGCCTGGAGTAGATGGAGGAGAGAAATGAAATGTTTTACTCATAGGCCCCATTTCTACTGCTGCTTGTTTGTGTCATTCACCATCTCAAAAAAACCCCCAACCAAATCCCAAGCGAATTCCAAAACCCCAGCCTGGCAAAGGGGTGTTCAGCTGGGACCCGTTCCTGGAACCTGTGGGGCCACTCAAGTGCTTAAAACTCTGTCCTAAAGAATGTTACAGGATCAGGGTCAGAAACTAAGGTTGTGGATTTATAAATTTTTTTTTTTAATTAGTAATCTGCACCATTTCCCTGGCTTTCAATCATGTCTCTCATGCTAGTTTTGGGAATGCCATGATTCAGGAAACACTTCCTACCAGAATATTTACCAAAATCAGTGGAAGTCCTTTAGTGGGCTGCAGTTTCTGTGGT
This sequence comes from Dryoscopus gambensis, assembly GCA_013389985.1. NCBI lineage: Eukaryota > Metazoa > Chordata > Aves > Passeriformes > Malaconotidae > Dryoscopus > Dryoscopus gambensis. The sequence continues at coordinate 209,574 of WEIT01039004.1, read as the reverse complement.
GGATATGGAAATTCCTGCCCCTCTTCTGTCATTTTGAGCCTTTCCCAAGGCAAAAACCAAAGATTAGACTTTAACAAGATGATATTACTCACTTTAAATGTCTACTGTGCAATTGAAACATTCCTTCATATTCCGGATGTTTCTATGGGGAATTTTGTACAGCTCTGCCATTGGATTTTTTTACTATTTAAGGCTGAACAGGGGTGGTCAGGACATGGGGAGTTCTGCTTTCCTTTTGTGTCGGCTGGTTTCAAAATTTATTTGGCTTCCCATAATTTCATCTGTGGGCAAAATAAAAAAATTACAATAGAATTACCTGTGTTGTCACACGAAGGAAGAACAGCCCAGCGGGGGGGTATGGTTAGTAACAAACATCTGTTTCTCCCGTCAGCAGAACAGCTCATACTGCCCCTGGCAGAACTGCTAGGTGGTAAGGACCGATATTCCCACTTCCAGCTTTCTAGAACATTGAACGTGAGTGTCTTGCATGGCCAGAAAAACGTCTGTGGTGTTTTTAGTGACCGATTCCTTTCTGTGGGAGGGAGGGAGGGGAGCGTGGATGGAGCCTGTTGGCCCCACAGCGGGGAAGGGCCCCGTGCTGCTCTGCCCATCCTTTCTCATCGTGTTTCCATCAGCTGTGGGCTCACGCACCTGCTGTAAAGGTAACTTTGGAACAGCCACCTCCTGTGGCTGCCTCTTCCCATTTCACAGAGTCTCCCGAAGATCAGTCGTGAAGAAAGCTGCAGGGACCCGTTTGCAGTCCCTCCGTGAAAAAAATGCAAACTAACTCTCCTTGTTTTTCAGTTTGTATATGATGTGACTTCCACGTGTACATAAAAACGACTGCCTCCTAACCAAACTTCCTCCAATTGTGCACTGTGTTTGTTTAAACAGCTCATGTATGGTAGTCCAATGCAGGTTTTCTTTTATTTAAAACACTATGTATTTTCTCTTAACAAATTTCAAGGGTAGTGATCTGAAAAACGCAATCACTGGATAGGTAGGAAATGGTTTGGTTTTGTTTCTTTTAGTATTATTATATATATATATATATTTTTTTTATATGTTATACATGGACAGCTAAAGTCACAGTAAGTTTGTTTTGTACTGTTCTGTACTTGGTGCAGTTTATAAATCAGTATGTCAGCAGACCCCAAAGCTTTAAGAAACAGTTGTCTGGGCACCAGAGCAGTCCTGAGGGAGTCAGTAGTCAGCATACAGCACTGGCAGTGAGGTCTGGCTCCTAGGTGACANTATATATATATAAAAAATATATATATTTTTGGTGCAAGATGAGACCTTCTGTTTTTTGAAACAAGTCTGTAGCATAAAGGTTAAACTATTTTAAGACGAAATAAAATAGAGAGTATTATTTAAACAGTATCAATTTGTTGGGTTTTTGTTTTTCCACTTCCATCAAATATACTGCCGCGTGTCACATCTCCAAATTAAATCCGAAAGTTCTGGGTTACAGCTGCCCAAATTCAGCGTTGTTCCTTGCTGTAACACATTTAATTTTGCACATCCAGAATGTCAAAGTGATTTCCTGGCTGCAAGAGCTTCCTTTTATCTTGGCCCAGGGCAGGACCAACACTTCTCCCTGTAGCACTGGTGGGGGTGCCAGGGGATGTGCAGGTACCAGTGACCAGTGGCTGCTGCCCATCACAGAATCCCAGGATGGTTTGCTTGGGAAGGGACCTTCAAGCTCATCCCATTCCACCCCTTGCCACGGGCAGGGACACCTTCCACTATCCCAGGTTGCTCCAAGCCCCGTCCAGCCTGGCCTTGGACACTGCCAGGGATCCAGGGGCAGCCACAGCTGCTCTGGGCACCCTGTGCCAGGGCCTGCCCACCCTCACAGACAGCAATTCCTTCCCAAGATCCCATCTAACCCTGCCTTCTGTCCATTTCAAGCCACTCCCTGTGTCCTGTCCCTCCAGGCCTTGGCCCAAGTCCCTCTGCAGCTCTCCTGGAGCCCCTTGAGGCCCTGCCAGGGGCTCTGAGGTGTCCCTGGAGCCTTCTCTGTGCAGGTGAGCACCCGCAGCTGTCCCAGGCTGGCTGCAGAGCAGAGGGGCTCCAGCCCTGGGAGCAGCTCCACGGCCTCCTCTGGACTGGCTCCAGTAGCTCCACATCCTCCCTGTTTTGGGGCTCACTGTGCCCTGCAGAATCCCTTCCAGGGATGCAATTTTGGCACAGCCTCCACCTCCCCACACACCTGAGTCCTTCAGTTGCCTGAGCAACCTTCCCACCATTATTTCTCCAACTGCATCCCCCTGTCCCATCCTCCCAGACCTCTCCTGCTGGTCAGTGAGACCATTTGACTCAGAGACTGATGCTACAGGGCAGATCCTCTCTGACCAGGGAGTGGTGCCAGGGTGAGCTGTGTTCCGAGCACCACGGAATTGTATCAGGGAATTTTGGAGCCACAGGTAAAGAGGAGGGTGGCACAACTGCACTGTGCTGAACCTGGGGTCCTGCTGCCTGCCAGCCCTCTTGCAGGCAAAATGGAAATGGGAATAGGAATAATACTAATAATAATTAAAATTTACTACATTTCCAGTGTTTTCCATGCATTTATCACATGAGAAAGCTCCCAGTGCAAATCAGGAAAGTAATTTATCCATGTATTTTAAGTACCAATATGGCTAATGAAGGTAAAGTGAGTTGGTTTTCAGCCTCACCAAGTCCTTGGCATTTGTGAAGCCTGAAAATAAAAACTCTGGGCCTGGTGGTCGTTGCAGAGGTGGGCACCAGTCTCACATTTTATTTTGTGTTTATCAGCAGCTGCGGGAGAGCAGCACTGTGAAGTTTGGTGCAGATGTGAGTAGAGGACAGATAAAATACCTCCTGCATCTTTTCTTCACTATTACCAAGAGATACCCAGAGTCTATGGGCTTCAGGATACACTGAACGGAAAACCTAAAATTTCTCCTGTGGCACTTGGCACCTCCTTGTGCAGGAGCTGCTTGACTTTGTGGGAATTGTTATTTCTGGGGCAACACAAAAACTGATCAAAACTACCCAAAACCAGGTTAGATTTTGTACTGTCTTTCCAAGCGATTTAGTTGCAATGCAGATTAATTTTGTGGCTGAAAGTTTAGTTTGCCTGCCTTGCAATGAGGACTGAAAGGGCTTTAGTAAGTGCATTAGTTCCCCAGTTCCCCTGGAGGATCTCTAAGTGGCGTTCTTTGCTGAAGGCATCACCTCCCTTGGCTGAAATACTACCAGTTTTGCCTCTCCGTTTTGGGGCTGTCATGTCTGAATGTCAGCTGCTGTGGCTTTCTCTCCAGAGCATCCCAGGGATGCAGTTTCCCTTCTGTCTTCACAGGGAAGGAGCAGAACACCTGCAAAATGCAAACTTGGGATGGACAAATCCTGCATTTACTGACAACTTTGGGGCAAGTTAGGTGAAATACTCCCGTTATTGATGCTAAAGGGCAGACAAGGATCTAACCCACCCCCAAGTCCATATCTTGAGTTTTTGAAAAGCAGACGCAATCCCAAGAGTCCTGACGACTGCTGATTCACAAATGCCCCTTGGAGGTTTGCTCATGGATCTGGTTAGTCATCTGGACTTGCAATTCAGTTTAAAATTAGAATTGAGTGCCAGCCACTGGGAAGGAAACGTCTTTCAGACAGTCTTAGGGCAAAGCTGGAGTGGGCAGGGGGAAAGCTGTCTGGAAGTTTAATTTCAGATGATTTTCTACACTTACTCGCTGCATCAGCAGCTTCGGGTGAATCCAGGGCAACCACATCAGAGCTGGGAAAACAAACAAGAGTCCTCTGTCAAATTCATTTTCCATTGCTGTAGGTGCTGTGAATTGAGCACAGCTCCTGGAGCCTGGCTGGTGCCTCTGGTGAAATGCCATCTACAACTGAGGAGTACATTTGCTTTGTCCCTGGCTGGCCCATGATCGTGAGCGACACCCAAACCTTTTCCATTTTGTTTCTTCCAGGTCCTTGTGTGTCTACTTCAAACTTGGAATTGCTGAACTCCAGTGAGCCCCACTGTCAGGCCAATCACAGAATCACAGAATGGTTTGGGTTGGAAGGGACCTGAGAGACCACCCCACACCACCTCCTGCCATGGGCAGGGACACCTTCCCTGGTTGCTCCAAGCCCCGTCCAGCTTGGCCTTGGGCACTCTCAGGGATCCAGGGGCAGCCACAGCTGCTCTGGGCACCCTGTGCCAGGGCCTGCCCACCTCACAGCCAAGAATCCCTTCCCAATATCCCGTCTAACCCTACTTTCCATCCATTTCAACCCATTCCCTGTGTCCTGTCCCTCCAGGCCTTGTCCCAAGTCCCTCTGCAGCTCTCCTGGAGTCCCTTTAGGCCCTGCCAGGGGCTCTGAGGTGTCTCTGGAGCCGTCTCTTCTCTGGGTTAACATACCAAGACCAGAATACGAAACCACAGTGAGCAAATCCTAATAAAAAGGGGGATAACTTCAAAAGCAACCTCACAACATGTCTCGGACAAGGCCTGGCAAGTTGAAAATGCTGCTTGGTTCAACCCTCTCACAGCAAAAGGAGAATGAGCCCCTGGTGCCCATCTAGGAGACGTCCACACCTCCCACGCACTTTTTCTGTCAGTCAAGGGCCATAAAAACCCCATCCCACTTGGAGCTGATGAATCTTTGGCTCCTTGGACAATCTCTCCTTCCTCCGCCTGCTTGTCAAGAGGAGGAATTAGGGCAGTTTTCAAAGCAGTCCCACCTAAGCATGGCACAGTGCAGGGAGTGAGCTCTCCATGAGGGGCTGAGCTCCCTGACAGCCGAAAAAGTTTTATTTTACTGCTTTATTTTCCCAGTAAGCAGCAGAATTTCATATTAAAGCCAAGTTTTTTGAGGGGTGGTACAGAGCTGCCTCATCCTTCAATGGCCAGTGTGAGGTCTTGCCCTGGACCAGCATTCACAGCTTGTCCAGGGGTATAGCAAAACTATAAAATGCTCATAAAAGTTGTCAGAAATGCTCTAAAATTAGCTTTACACCTGCATCCTCTCCTTCCCTGTGCCCCAGGGAGAAATCCCTTTAACTCTTGGAGCTCGAGGCTCAGCCCAGCCTGCTCCCAACCCCACAGACAGGCTGGGGAGGGGCGTGTGGGTGGAGGTGAGGGCTCTCAGCAGCATCCTTTTTGCAAGGGAGGCAACAGTAATGATTTTTACTGCATTTTGGCCACTGATGTTTCCTCTCAGGAAGCCCTGGCTGGAAGCAGCCCCTGGGAAGGCACTAGATGGCACCAGAGCCAGAGGATACGGGATCTGGGCTGCCGTCCCACCCTCCTCTGCATCCCTCAGAACGGGGAAAGTGCCCTCAAAAACAGGCAGAAGGGCCTCTGGATGTGAAAAGACCAATTTTTTTTTTTTTTTTCCTAGCGCTGCTGGACTCAGTTGCTTTGGTCAGACCCTGTCCACGCAGCCAGCATCCATCCCAAGGCAGGGAAAAAGGCCCCGGGAAGAGCAAAGGGAATCCAATCATCTGTATGGAATACTGAAATTAAATTAACCATCTGCGATTTTGAGGTAATTAACCACTCATGAGACATTTCTGCAGATATTAATCCCAAGATCTGGGAATGTGGACAGGGGTCACTGACCTTGCGTTATTTTTGGCTGATGCAAAACAAGGAGCTGATTTCATAAATAAAATAGTACAATGTCCTTGATTAGCGGCAGAATTTATGGGATTTTGCAGCGAAGCATGTTTCCCAGGAGAGGGCTTTCCTTTCACCACAGTTCTTGCAGTGGTCGTGGTTGCATCCCAAAGCTGCTGCTGCGGGAGCTGGTGGGATACTGGGATGGAGAGAACATCAGGGGACTACAAAGGAAAAGCACACCTAAACCTCTAGTCCCCAAAAATAAGGTGAGGATGGAGGAGAAAGGATGAATTTGGGGTCATTCTCCTTGAAACAGGCTGATGTGACACATCCTAAAGCCAATCCCTGCCCTCCCCTTTGGCAGGCGCAGAGGCAATAATGAGTGTATGAGATTAAAACTCCAACTGAAAGCTGGAGTTTTAGGAAGGATTGAAAGGAAGGATTTAATCAGCCCCAATATCCCACTTTGGACTCAGTGCAGTGAATCTTCACCAGCTCCCATTTTGCAACAACTGCCACGAGTCAGAAAAACCCCACCTCTGTTTTGTCATCTGCCACACCCATAAAAATGGAGAATGAAACTCCTCAAAGAAAAATAATTCACTTTTGGCAAAATGTTAATATATAAACAGGGCATCATAGAATCCCTGAATTGCTCTAGCTGGAAAAGCCCTCCAAGACCATCGAGTCCAACCACTCCCCCAGCACTGCCAAGGCCACCACGGACCCATGTCCCCAAGTGCCACATCCACATGGCTTTTAAACCCCTCCAGGGATGGGGACTCCAACACTGCCCTCTGGACAGCCTGTTCTGATGCCTGACCACTCTTTTTGTCAAGACCTTTTTCCCCAATATCCACCCTCTCCTACTCTCACAGCTTGAGGCCGCTCCCTCTCCTCCTGTCCCTGTTCCCTGCGAGCAGAGCCCGACCCCCCTGGCTGCCCCCTCCTGTCAGGGAGTTGTGCAGAGCCACAAGGGCCCCCCTGAGCCTCCTTTGCTCCAGGCTGAGCCCCTTTCCCAGCTCCCTCAGCCGCTCCTGGGGCTCCAGCCCCTTCCCCAGCTCCGTTCCCTTCCCTGGACTTGTGACAGTCATCTCCTTTGCCACCATAAATTGTGCTCGCTCATGAATGAGCTGGGGAGGGCTCTGGACGTGTGCTGGGTTCCTTCGAGCCCCTGTGAGCTCCCGAAAATCCTCCTTTCAGGGAAAAGGGAAAAACCACCTCCTGGGCCACATATCTGAAATAGGCTATGGCAAAATAATTGCCAAGTGTTTTCTTTCTCTCCCTTTTTCTCCTCCCAAATGGCTGCTCTTCGGAGCTGAGGTTTTCAACCATTTTCTCATTTTAATCTCCATAAAACTGGAAAATTGAAATGCTGAAATATTACACTTTAATCAAATGCATAATGATTTCCTCTAGTTTGCCTCTTTCTTTTCTTTTCTTTTCCTTTCTTTTCTTTTTTCTTTTCTTTTCTTTTCTTTTCTTTTCTTTTCTTTTCTTTTCTTTTCTTTTCTTTTCTTTTCTTTTCTTTTCTTTTCTTTTCTTTTCTTTTTTCTTTCTCCTTTTCTTTTTCCTTTTCTTTTCTTTTCTTTTTTCTTTTCTTTCCTTTTCTTTTTTCTTTTCTTTTTCCTTTTCTTTCCTTTTCTTTTTTCTTTTCTTTCCTTTTCTTTTTTCTTTTCTTTTTCCTTTTCTTTCCTTTTCTTTTTGAGACAAGTGAAGAAACAAGAAGCAGAAGAGAAAAAATTACAGAGGGAGGCAGAAAATAAAGCACCAAAATAACCAGAGATTAAATGCCAGTGTAAAGAAACCTCAAATAAAGCCATTCCAGTTCCTGAGTCCCCCCTTGGGTTTGGGCTGCTGTTGCTCCCAGGCGTGGAACAATGGTATTTGCTGTAGAGATTTCCCCTCCTTTTTCACCCTTTCTCTGTCCAAGTTGCCTCAAACTTTTCCACCATCACTTTTCCCTGAAGGTTCTCCAGTGTTTTCCCCACAAGCCCAACAGGCTTTGTGCCTCCCCTGCCTGAGACTTGAGACCCTCAGAAGCCCCATCCCAAACCACTCTGGGATTCCATAAAACGGCCTCTGGGGGCTGTGAGATGTCCCTCTTGAGCAAACCATGGGCTTCAAAACTGCTGGATAAAACTCTTCACTGGGGGCTGTTCCACTGTCCTGCCCGAGGTCAGCCAAAAAAACCCCAAAACAAAACAAAACAAAAAAACAACAAAAAAACCCCACCTAAATTTGAAGAAAACTGACTCATCAGTTTTTGAGCCAGCTGAGCCCACCCTGACTTCCCAAAGGGTTTCACCGCGCTCGGTTTTGCAGAGGTGGTGAGAAGTCCCATATCAGGGCTGAAATTACTGAGAGCTTGGGGTGGGCAGAGGGTGGGGGGGCAGATCTTGCAGGTCTGGGAGTTGTGGTCACCCTCAGACCCGCCCGAGGATGGTGCTGATGCACCACGAGTGCCCCGGGACTTCCCCGCTGCCCTGTACCACATTTATAATTGCTGGATATCCTCCTGGATGAGGGGAGAATCCTTCCCCACGGCACCGAGGGGTGAGACAACCCCGGTGCCCCCCTGCAACATCCCCAAAACACCCACCCACGGCGACACCCGTGTCACATGTGACACCCACGGGGACACACAACATCCCACCGGAGCAGGACTTCACGGTGAAAATTTTTAAGGAGAGCCTGGGGCAAACGTGGCGGGATGCCCCAAACGGGGGGTGCTGGACCCCAAAAGCTGCACTGGGGTTGGCCATCAGGCACCACGCGGGCAGGAGGGAGCCAGGGGCTAATTTTAACCCCAACCTGTGCCTGCGGCATCTGCGGAGACGTGCGGAGCGCCAGCGAGGGATCGGGTGTCCCGGGGAGGACGGGAATGCGTGCGCGGATGCGGAGCGACAGCAGCGAGGGCTGAGCCCCGTGAAATGCCCGGGACAACTGCGGCGGGGCCGGGGGCCACCGGAGCAGCTGCCTGAGGCAACTGGGGCTGCTGGAAGGGCTACAGCCCGGGCCCGGGGCCAGCAGCCGTCTCAGGGGACAACGGACGGGATGCCAGGGTGTTCTGCAGGGTCCTGGGACCCGTCCTGCAGCCATCAGAGTGGGGGTGGGCCGGGGAGGGCAAGGTGGGCATCCCTCCTCCGCTGATCCACCCGCGGGTTTGGCTGCGTTACACCCCGCGGGATTTTTAGCGCCCGAAGAAGTGTCCCTTTGCAGGGTGTGCGTGACACAGCCAGCTCGACATCACACCTGGATGCCGGGGTGGGGATTTGTTGCTGCTGACAGGGACGGGTGGGAAGTGGTTGTTTTGCCGTGCTGCGACACAAACAGGGCTCAGGAAGCGTCTCATTACAGCACAGACAGGGAAAATTAGATTAGGCTGGATGTAAGGAAGAAGGTTTTTCGTGATGAGGGTGGGGAGGCCCTGGCATGGGGTGCCCAGAGCAGCTGTGGCTGCCCCTGGATCCTTGCCAGTGTCCAAGGCCAGGTTGGACAGGGCTTGGAGCAACCTGGGATAGTGGAAGGTGTCCCTGCGCATGGTTTAGGATAAGCTTTAAGGTCCCTTCCAGCCCAAACCATTCTGGGATTCTAGGAAAAAGAAATGAAACAACAAATTTTGCTCTTTCCTTGGAAATACTGATGCTGCTGGGACATCGTGTGCTGCCTGCCAGTACTGAGCCAGGGCTGGCCGAGCCCTGGGGCGGGCAGTGCTTACAGCAGCACGGTGACAGCGGGGCACAAGGCCCAGCCTTTCCCTGCCGAAAGCCCCCCACGAGTCAGTGCAGCCTCCTGGGAGGGACTGAGCGGGGTAAGGCAGGAGGGGACATCCAAGCTGGGATGCAATGGGGTGGGCACCGGGAGGCAGTGGACGCCTGGAACTTGCCCTGCTCCCGTTTGAGGGGAGCTCAGAGCAGTAGCTGTGCGAACGTACCCAAAAGGGCTCTTTTTGGGTGGAGGCTGAAGCTCTGCAGAAGGCTTGAGGGCGTGCTGGCAGCCTTCCCTGTGGATCAAGTTAATCCTTCCTAGGCATCTGCCCTGGGGCTGCTGGACTGGCAAGGAAGGAGTTAGACAGATCCAGGTTACCAAGCTCATGTTTTAATTCAGATCAGGAGGAAAAGGAAACAAAATAACCCCCAAACCCCCCCAAACAACAAAACCACAACAAACCCACAAACTCAACCCAACGCCATAATCCAGGCGGACAAATCCAGTGCACATCCACGTCCAGAGGCTGCTGGGCGCTTAAACCTGCCAGATGCACAGGATGGATAAGGCTAAGCAGGGATTAAGGGGGCTCCCCACGGCGGGACGGCGGCCGCAGCGGGCGGGGGGACGGGGGCAGAAGAAAAAAATCAGCCTGGGCAGGGTGGGAAGGCCATGGAAAAGTCGCTTTGCAGCAGAGCAGAAAGATTCCTGGGATCCTGCACTTTGACAGAAATCCCTCCTGCACAATGGGGGCTTCTGACTCCATTAAAACAGTTTTAAATCCACATGAGCATCTGTTTGGGGTTTTTTTAGGGGTGAATTGCCCTTCTTTAAGCTGTGGGGGTTTGTTGCACCAGCAGGTGGGTGGTTCCAAGCTCCCAGGGGTTTCCAGGCGCTCTCTGCATCCCTCCAGGCTTGGCCAGAGCCATTTTAGGTCAGTGATGCCCCAACAGATAAATTCTGTCAGTAACTGGGGCGTCAACACAATAGGGCCACTGTGTCATCTGTGGGGAGGAGAGCAGGACAGGGATGGGGACTGGGACGGGGACAGGGACGAGCCCCCACGGCCCTGCTTCGGGCACAGCCTGACGTGTGTTTCCCGAGCGCCACGGCGAGGGATGTGTGGCAGGGAGTGCTCCAGACGTGTGACCCAGGCAGGTGTGGTGCGGAAGGGGACGGGGGCTGTGGGCGGGGGGCAGCACGAGC
>WEIT01039004.1:100886-195230 GCA_013389985.1 Dryoscopus gambensis | reverse complement strand
TCCCTCTCTAATCTTTAAGCTGTATATTTAAACATGTACATCCCTGCGAGCGCCCTGCCCACCATCTGCCAGGCGAGAAGTTGCCGTGCCTCGGTCCCGCGGCGACTGGCACGCTATAAATATCTCCACTAGACCCCTGCAAGGCAGGGCTCGTAAAAACGTCCCAGCTGCTAATGTTGTAACTACATTTTTCCTGCTCGAAGCCTCCAGGCCCACCATCTTCTGAATAAAAACTCGATTTGGTCTAAATAAATAAATAAATTAAAAAAATTTTTTTTTTTTGAAAAGGCAAACTGTGGGGTTGGGAGAAAGTCACGGGGAGCCTTAAAATATTGGAAGCATGGAGGGATGGATGAATTGCGGTCAGCGAGCAGCTTTGCTGCGGCTGCAAAGCGATGATAATAATAGTGGTCACCTCTCCCTGTGCTTGCGGCAGACCTCCTCTCCCGGGTCTGCAAAATGGTCCTGTAAAACCTCCCCGTGTTGGCTTGGATGCCACGAGGAACTGAGGGAAGTCAGGGCTCCCAAAGCCAGGAGATGGGGCTGGGAGGGGAGGTGGGGGGAGCATCTTGTCTTTAATTACATTTCCACAGAAGCCGGAGGGGGGGAGACGCAGGATTGGTGATTGGTCTTTAATGAGAGGAAGACAGATTCAGCAGGTCGGTGGTTCCCACCCGCTAAAATTTCACGAGGAGCCGCTGGCAAGCAAAACAAAAGCCAGTGGCTCCTGCAGCCCGCCCTGCCTTTACCCCAGCATCCCTCCCAGAGACGCATCATTTCGCAAGGCTGTGCCTTTCCACCTCTCTCCTAGCTCTATCCTGAGTTTGGTCGGTTTTCTCTACGAACATTTATTTATGATTTCCTTCTCCATTATTTCCTTTTCCGTGTACCTCGGTGACTGTTTGGCCATCCTGTCCCCCTCTGTATGAGCACCGGCGGGGTGCCCCCCTGCTCCCCCCCTGGATGTAGTGTATGCCGTGGCCCTTTGTTCTCGCTCCATCCTCGCCCCGGGCCAGCGCTGAGCTCCTCCGTGCCTGACACATGTCCCCGTACACATCCCGAGGAGGGAGGCTGTGCTTCTCGCTTGCATGAAGGGAGACATGCATGCCTGTTGGGGCTGATCATTTTCCAATGTGATTTTTTTTTATTATTATTATTTTCTCCCCCCTCTCCCCCCCTCTCCCCCACCCTGAACCCCGACACGGATAAACCCATCCCCTCCACGGACACCTGCCGGCAGCTGCCCCTTTGTTGGGAGTGGGGATTCACTGCAGCGAGCGCAATAACCCCCCCCAGGTCTCTCTCTGCAAATTAGCCCTGGTACAGAGCAGAGTCAACCCACTCCGAGGATGCCTTGGTAATCTAATAATGCAGAAAACTGCTGGGTTAATGGCAACTTTTAAAGCAATTTATCATCCGCATCATATTTTTGACCTGTCTTGTTAGAAACACATCCTTACAAGAGGAAACATTCCCCCCTCCTCCACCTCCCAGCCTTATTAGTCAGTAACCACCAGGCTTTCATAGCTCATAATCCATCAAACTCATCCATATTTTAATGACTTAATTCCTTTGACACTCTCGAAAAGCCACTTTTGAGTCTTGAAAAAGCCACCTGGTACAAAGAAAATGAATTTTTTTTTTTGGTTTGGTGTCTTCTTTTTTTTTTTTTTTTTTGGTTGGTTTTTTGGTTTTGTTTTTTTTTTTTTGTTGGTTTAGCATTGCTGGCTGAGGAAATCCAAGGCGGGTCACGTGCTGGTGGTGCTGCTGTGGGTGTGGAGGCACATGCAGTGATTTCTGTAAAACCTAGACATCTCTCCAGCACCAACCTGTACCCCTGGGCTCCCCTAAATAACTCCTTTGAGTAACAGGGAGAAGGATAATCCCAAACACGGACAAAACGGGCCCTGAGGTTCATTTATGTAAGGGTTCTGTAAAGGTCTCACACCCATCTGTGTGTGTTTAATGATGGCAAAAGGGAGCTGTGCTGATGGGTTTCTCACACGGGGTCTGGGCTGGTGGCACGGCTTCCATCCTTTTTAAGAGAAAGAGAAACGAGTAGCGGTCACGTTTTGCTCATGCTGGGAATTACCAGCAAAGTCTAAAGAAAGCTGATCTGGATTTACCTTGCTGAGTGCGGATCTGGCCCCGTGGAAGTGTGTTATTTAAGAACCGGTGAGTTGGTGCGCGAGGGAGGCAGCAGCAGAAGCTGTGAAGCTTGGGGAAAAAGCTGGGGTGTGTCTGCCACGAAAACCCCGGAGCTGCTCTGGTGGAGGGGGACGGAGTGCTGAGGACAAGGTGGGGACACAGCCCAGCATTGCTCGGGGTGCCCTGGGCAGAGTGTGGGTGTCCTCGCAGAGTCACCCCGAGTCCCCCTCCGTGACCCTTCTGGAAGGACTGTCCTAGAGTAAGTCTTGAGTTTCATTTTTGTTGTTGCTTCAAACCGTGCTCGTGACCCAGGCAGCTCCTTTTTAGCTGGGAGGATGGAGCTTGGCTGGGGCAGGTGCTGCCCCAAAAGCTGTAGGAGAAACCCCCGCAGGTAACTCAGGGAGCACGTGGGACATCCAGGACTGGCTCATCCCTCTGCACTGACAAGAGGGAGGATGGTGGCCACCACCGGAGGTGCAGGGGTGGAAGCAGAGAGCTGCACAGCTCTTTTGGGGGTAGCACGGACATGGGCATCCACTTCTGCCCCTTTACATGCTGGTTTATCCCCAAGCCATGCACTGGGGCCACCTCGTGTCTAAACAGAAAGATTCTTATCTCTACAGGCGTCCAAAAAGAGACAGGCGCTGCAGCAGGTCAGCAGAGAAACGCCCTTCCCACCCCTAACCTGGGACTGGTCGTTTTGGGAGGCATTAAATTAATGAGTGAGAAATCCAAGGGGAGATTTGCAAAAGGTCTTCTCCTGTGTTAAATCGTCTTCAATATCCATAACCCCCAGGAACAGAGTTGGTTTGACAACTGGAAGAGGGGTGATGGCATTGCCAAATGCTGTGACTCTCGGGCATCTCATGATATTTGGGTGTTCCTACAGCTCCTGGAGCTGGGTGACAGCACCAGGCTTTTCTCTTAAGGGGTTGTACACAATGTAGAGCTTCAAGCTGCTGCTCATGGCAAACTTGGTCCTCAAAACTCACAAGTCAGCACTCAGCAGGCGTTTCAGCTGATATGGGGGTTTGGGAAGCAGAAAGGGGATGTGGGGCTGCAGTGGGGCCGGAGCAGGGACCTGCAGAGAAGCAGTGAGAGTAGGGACAACACCCAGTGGGGAAAATAGTAATTTTCTCCCTTTTTTGGTTGAGTTTGGATAGATGAAGTGGGTTGGTCTGCAGCTGGGGTTGGCAAAGGGGTTGTGGCTTCCCAAGCAGCTCTGCGCAGGACCCCATGGGAGATCCACAAGTTAAATCCTTGTGTGGTCTTGTCTTACTCCTAAACCTTCTCAGTGAGAAAACTGTCTTTTGAGAAAGGTTAAATTCTCCCTCTAAAATAATAATAATAAAAAATGCAATCACTCCTCAGCCTCTTGCAGCAGGTCCTGGTGGTGGCAGGGACTGGGCTCCTGTGCTGGAGAGCTCAGCAGCAGCCAGGATGGAGGGAAAGCAAACCCTTGTCTTCTCCATGCCTCCTCTCTCCACCTTTTCTTAACCCTTTCTGCTCCTCCTCTGCTCAGTTTTGCAGTCTCCCAGGACCTTTTCTCACACATTTTCCTGCCTGATGGTCCTTTGCATTTCCCAGCCCCAGCTGGATTGGGCTGGTTGGCCCATGCTGTCGTGGATCCCTCTTGGTAAGTGTCCTTAACCTCTGTTGTTTTCTCTCCCTCCCTTTAAAGGCTGCAGAATGTGCCTGCAGGAAAGCTCTGTGTGTGTGTGGCTTGTGGCTCTTCAATGAACATCATGGCTTCTGGCTTGAGGGACTACACCCAGTGGGGTTAGGAGCAAAGAAGGCCTGGGAGCAGCAAAGGTGCAGGTTTTGGAGACAGTAAGGGGCAGCCCTGTGGGCTGGGAGCCTGTGAAGTGAGGACATGCCTGCGGGGAAATGTTTGGGTGAGGATTTCAGTAGCTGTGGGAAGGATCCAGGTGTCTCTGTCTCTCTCACCACACCCTTGTGGTCCCAGCTGCTCCCAGCGGCTGCCCTGTTGTGGGGGTGATACCCCGAGGTGTGGGTGACACTCAGCTTAGTCAGAGCCATGGGTTGGTGCTGGTTTTCCTCTTTTTTCCTCCCTCTGGAACGCTTGAGTGGTGCTGTGGAGCTGTTACTGTGCACCACCCGTCCATGTCCCTTCCCAAATGGTCCAAGGAGCAGCTGTGTCCCTAAACAAGGAGAGCACCAGGCATGGGCACCTTCTGGGACTTTTTTGAGCAGGACTGATGGAACTGGACAGCCCACCACACCATTTGTCCAGCTCTGGAGCTAAGAACTGCTGTGAAAACATTCTCTTGTCCTTTTCTCCAGGCTGGGAGGGGGTCTCTAAAAGGCATTCAGAAAAAACATCCCCGCAGCATCTGTCTTGCTGCAGCTGCTCCCCACCCTGGGTTCCTCCAGTGAAGGAAGGGACTGGGAAACATCCCTGCAGCAAATGTGCCCTCCCCAGCTGTGCTTCCTGTGTGTCTCTGGGATTCCTCACTCTCCTGGTGGCATCTGACTCTTCCTTCAGTCACGCTGCTAGATCAAGGCACTGATATTTCCCACAGGATCTTGGGTTTTTTTGGAGGCTGTGAGTGCATGAGGAGGCACCACTCATGACCACTTGACCAGCTAGCCAGAGTATGTGCTATCTCTGCTAGAAAACTGAGCATCTACAGAAAAAAAGGAAGCTTTCTTTCTTTTTTTTTTTTTTTTTTTAAATATCAGAGGAGATGTCTGTATTTGCCTGTGTGCCTTGGGGCAGTGGAAGGTGTTTGGTCCATTCAGGGCTGACCATCATCAGCCAGTGGGAGCTGAGACTTAGGCAGTCTCTCCTGAGAGCCCCAAACCTCAGTGAGGAGCAGCTGGAGTTGGAAAGGAGCAGTGGGTTTGTGGTGAGACTGCCTGGACGTGGGATTGGACACCCACTGGGGAAGGTCTGAACTTGTTTGTACGTGCATAAACCCCCCCAAAAATAAGTCCTCAGTTTTTAAAAGAGTTGCTTGGCATTTATACTGGGGTGAACAAGATGAGAATCTAGTTTGAGGTGTGTTTTTATCTTAAAAGAGGAAAAAAAAAAGTTGGCAGCAAACTGGCCACAGTGTAAAGGTATTTTGTTTGCAGGAGGGTTTGGTGGTGCAGTTGTCTTTGCAGGACTACTGGGGTGTGTTAATCCCTGCTTTGGCATTTGCAGCTAAACTTGAGCAGCAGCCTTTTAAATCTCAGTCAGCGTCTGAAGGTAATGGGGGTGGTGATGCTTCAGGAGAAGTGTCCATCAAGCCTGGCAGCTTCCACAACCTCCAGGCGGAAAATACCACTCATTTGCCTGTCAGGAAAGGAGCTGTAAATCTCATGCAGATTACCACGCTTCTTGTTGTGGTTTGCTAAATCCACATTTCTCTTTCTTGTAGCCTGGCCTTTAATATTAATATCTCTAATTTCATTTATAAATTCACTTATCAGCTTTCATTAGTCATCCCGTTAATGATCCCAGGCAAGAAATTTGTCATTTGACGTCAAAAGGCAGATTAAGGGACTTCTAAAGCCTTGGGAAACGGCTTCATGCTGCACCAGAATTATAGCGGTTGGCATACGAGGCTAATACTAGGTGTAATTTGCATCTGCTGCTCAGGGGATGAGTGATTATTTTATATATTTAGCAGAAAACAAGAGAATTTCTTAACCATGAATGGTGCTACGTTTCCTGCAAACTCTGCAGTATTATGAATCACTGGGCTATAAACATCTTGTTTGCTGGCGTGCCTAGTTTCATGTTACCACAGGGGGATCCTGACAACTCCCCTCCTCCTTGGTGGGGTTTTCCTAATTGAAATTAAGAGATTCCCTCCGTGCTAGGAGCTGGAAGGGGCAGGGAGTGGATTAAGTTTTGCTTTGCCAAAACTGAGCGCCTTTGGTTGCTGCACTGCCCTGGTGGTAGGTGAGGATGATTGGGAGGGTTTGGAGATGGGTGTCTAAGGCGTGAAAATGAAGAAACGTCACAATATTTGCTCAAAACATCTAGAAAAGAGCAAGATTTGACTGAAAACAGATGGGATGTAGCAGCTTCAGGCGCTGGTCCGTTCAGGTCCGTCAGGATGAGGCTTTACAGATGCTATGAGCAAGCAGCTTGTTGGGAGAGACCTTATCCTGACCAGCTGTTATTTGTGATATCCCACAAATCTCCTAGGTTTGAGGTAAGGAACGAGGAGGCTGCCTGCACAGAGATAGCGCGCCATTAGCGGGCTTGGGGTTGTTACACAGTTGTTACTTTTTAATAATGAATTCCTCATTGCCCCTATTAAAAAAAAAGCCCCTCCCCTGCTGGCCACCTGCAAAGCCCATTGGCAGCCCTAAACTCTCTCCTGCTCCTCTGTGCAGAGCCTCCTTTGAGATCAAAGGGCTACAGGCAGATCTCCACGAGCCTGAAAGGAGAAAATGTTATCCCATGGTGCACCAAAGCACTGGTGGAGCTGGTTTTGCTCAGCCTTCCTTGGTCTGAGTGGGAAACTCCTGCGGAAACTGCAGTGGGATGACCCTGACTAGACACCAGGTGCCCACCCAGCTGCTCCATCACTCTCCTCCTCAGGAGGACAGGGGGGAGAAAATGAAATGGAAAAGAAGTTGTTGAGATAAAGTCAACTAAATAAAACAAAAGCAAAGGCTGCAAAGGAAAATAGAAGAGTTATTCTCTACTTCCCATCACCAGGTGATGTCTGGCCATTTCTGGGAAGTAGGGAATCAACACTTGTAGCAGATGCTCTCTGGGAGCCAGCCACGGTGTGACACAGCCCCAGGGCAGGGNAGGGGGCAGCCGGGGGGGTCGGGCTCTGCTCGCAGGGAACAGGGACAGGAGGAGAGGGAACGGCCTCAGGCTGGGCCAGGGGAGGCTCAGGTTGGATACTGCGGAAAATTCCTGCATGGAAAGGGTTATTAAGCTTAGGAACAGGCTGTCCAGAGCAGTGTTGGGGTCCCCATTCCTGGAGGGATTTAAAAGCTATGTGGATGTGGCACTTGGGGACATGGGTCCGTGGTGGCCTTAGCTGTGCTGGGGAGTGATTGGGCTTGATCTTAGAGGTCTTTTCAGTCTAAGTGATTTGGTGATGCTGTACCTTCCTGAGTTTATCAAAGCAGCAGCAGAACCCATCTCTATCCTTAATCTGCTGCTCAGCTCTGCCTGACTCCCTCCTGCAGCATATTGACCTGTGGTGGCCAGACTCTTGCCTCCGAGGTTGTTCCTTCAAACTGTGAGTTGAAAATTAGGGTATGGCATGGTTATTGGGCCCCAAGGCAAGGAATGTCCTGTCCCCATAGAACCAGGGGAGTGCATGGGTCAGCAGTGGGTGGTGGGCCAGCAGCTCAGCTGGTGGCAGTTCTATTGAACTGAGTTGCCAGGGACTAGAAAACAGGAATATCTGGTTTTGATGATGATGATTATTTTCCAGTTCACTGGCTGAAAATTTATTTTCCTGGTTTTATATTGTCCTTGAGTTTTTCAACAAAATGAGAGGGTGGGTAGAGGCTTTTAAATGGTTCATTTGAAGGGAGATGAAATAGGCCGCAATCCCAGAAGAGAAATGCTGTCTTATGACAGAAAATGAAATGGCATCAACTGGATGCAGAGAATAAAAACAATTCATCATAATTTTTAAGTTGGGTTTCTCATACACAAATGTTTCACTTTGACATAATTTTTTCAGCATCTTAGAGATGGGTTAGGTGTTTTGTACTCACTTGGGGGAGCATGCAATGGTCAGGAATAGACTGCCTTTGTGTTCCTGTACTGTGAAACTATCAAATTTATTTAATCAACAGAAAGTGCTTTAATGCTTGAGATGAGTTTCGGAAAGATGTGGGAGGTCACAAAGCGTAGCTGGCCCTTTATCGAATGAGGACGGTCATGTCAGCCCCTGCCCCTCCTTCCTTCTCACCTCCACTGGCATCAAGGATGTGTTTCCAGGCTTGGGAGGGGCCAGAGGTCATTCCCAAAATGACGATGAGAGTGGAAAATCTTGACCAGGATGGTCACCACTGCTCTGCTCCTCACAGGTCTCACCCACCTGAGCAACCACTGCTCTGCTCTGGGCTGGGGGCGCCTCACCTCGAGTGCTGAGGGCACTTTTGGGTGCCACAATATAAAAAAGACATTAAGATGTTAGAGAGTGTCCAAACAAAACCACGAGGATGGTGGAGGGTCTGGAGAGGAAGCTGTGTGAGGAGAAGCTGAGGGCACTTAGTCTGTTCAGATGGAGAAGAGGAGATTGAGAGGAGACCTCGTTGTGATCTTCAGCATCCTCATGAAGGGAAGCAGAGGGGCAGCACCAGTCTCTGCTCTCTGGTGACCAGGGACAGGACCCAGGGAATGGCTGGAGCTGTGTCAGGGCAGGGTCAGGCTGGATATCAGGAAAAGGTTCTTCCTCCAGAGGGTGTTGGGGCACTGATCAGGCTGCCCAGGGAATGGTCACATTCCCAAGGCTGCCAGAACTCCAGGAGCATTTGGACAGCGCTCCCAGGGATGCACGGGGTGGGGTTGCTGAGGTGTCTGTGCAGGGCCAGGAGTGGGACTCCATGTTCCCTGTGAATTCCCTTCCTACTCAGGATATTTTGTGGTTCTCCTCCAGCCTGCAGATGGAAACAGCACCTTCTCCATGGCCTTGTTTTCTCTGAGCAGGAAAACCTGTCTGGCACGTGTGATTACAAACTTGCCAGTGGAAATCCTGGATGTTTTGCCCCGGGAGACCACAGAGGCACCGTGGAGGTCAGGACATATCATCTTGCCCTGGGTCACCTGGAGGGACAATCCTGTACTGTCAGATCCTGATGGCTGTGGTGCCATCCAGGTGCTTCTTCTGGATGGTGCAGGGGTGTCCTGGGGAAGGAAAATATTGCCAGGAGGTAGTTACAGGCTTAGAAAAATAGGATGTGTGCCAGGGGGAAGGAAGGTGTGTTCCCTTGGACAGAAAGCCATGCCTCCTGAGAGGACTTGGGATGCTGTTAGGGAAGCCAGATGTGTTTCCTTGGTGTTCTCTCTCTTTTCCTGCAACAAGAGATTTTGAGGCCCTTTGGCAAAATCAAGGGCCAAACCTCAGTATCTGGGAAGCTCACAGCAGTTTTTGGGGTGTGTTGCAGTGGCTTGTTGAGGTTTAACCCCATCCAGCCCCTCACTCACTCCACCACCACTGGGACTGGGGAGAGAATCAGAAGGGTAAAAGCTGGAAAACTTTTGAGTAGATCATGGCAGTTTAATAGGGACAGCAAAAAACCTGCACACAAGCAAAGCAAAACCAAGGAATTAATTCATTGCTTCCCACGGTCAGGCAGGTGTTCAGCCATCTCCAGAGAGCAGGGCCTCCTCCCACATAACAGTGGCTTGGGAAGACAAACACCATCACTCCAAACACCCCTCCCTTCCTCCTTCTTCCCCTCACTTTTTACTATCTTCGCCGCTGTGGCCGAACAAAAAGCAGCAAAGGCCTTGGCTCTGTGCAAGCCCTGCTCAGCAATAACAAAAACATCTCTGTGTTGTCGACCCTGTGTTCATCACAAATCCAAAACACAGCCTTCTACCAGCTACTGTGAAGGGAATTAACTCTACCCCAGCCCAAACCAGCACACGCGGGCATCATGCAGACCTTGTGGGGACCCCTGTCCTTGTCCTGGGATTCCTTATCCACAGCCCAGCATCTCTCACTGGACATTTTTCTATTAGACACTAAGCCATGAAGGAGGTCTTTTCCCCCTGGGCTGGCCTCAGCACTGGCAGACTCAGGCTCATCCTCTGCCTCTCTGCAGACACAACTGCTGCTCTTCAGGAAATGCCTTCCGAGCCTGGGTATGTGCTGAATGAGTAATCAGAGGATCATGGAGTCACCTGAGCTGGAAGGGACCCACAGGGATCATCAAATCCACCCCCTGGTCCTGCACAGGCACCCAAATGATCCCACCCTGGGCATCCCTGGGAGCGGTGTCCAAATTCTACTGGAGCTCTGGCAGCCTAGGAGCCGTGCCCATTCCCTGGGGAGCCTGGGCAGTGCCCACCACCCTCTGGGGGAAGGACCTTTTCCTGGTATCCAACCTAACAATAACCTCTTCCTGGCCAGCACCACTCTTGGTATTACTTTCACTTGACTTCTCCACCTTCACCTCTCTCATTTCCCACCATGTGTTACACTCTCTGCCATGCCTTCCCCCACGGATGCAAGGAGTTTTCTTGAGTTGCTCCTTCCTCACATTCCTTCTCCAAGCACCGACACCTTCCTCGTGGCTGGTGCTGGCTCTGGGACCCAAACCTGCTGAAAACACTTGAGGTGCTTTAGCACACTGGCCTGGTGTGTGTTGGTGTAGGGGAGGGTCAGGCACTGCTGTCCATGTGTCCAGAGCTCCGTATGGGCTGAAGGGATGAGGAGGCTGAAGAACAAGCCCTGTCCTCTGGCCGCTGCCCTGGGGGATGTCTGTGATGTCTGTAATAAGTGGGGTTGGGAACACGGAGGTGGGCAGATCTCTCTCATAACTAGCTTCAGAGAACAGTTGCACTCATTATTTGGGCGGGGGAAAGGAACATCGTGGTGTGATGCCAAGTGGGCTCTCGGTACACGTCTCTCCTCCAGCTTCACTTCTAGAAAACACTGCTTTTGGTGGGGGTGGTGGTTTTGAGGGGTGCTGTGCCAAAGGTACCTGGTCTAAAGGGCTGCTGCTCTTTCACTGAACAGGGAGCACTGGTGCCTCTCCTCTCCCCCACCTCCTCTTTTTGCTGCAATGGCACGACTGGGCACAACTTTCTGGCCCTGTGATGGGAGTGGGGAAGCAGCAAGGGCCCCTTCCCAGCGCCCTGCAGTTTAAATGGGAAACAGGGATGGACGTGCTCTGCAGAAACCCGACTGGCTGGCAGCATCCCCTGGAGGGGGAGGTGACATCCAGGCCAGCACAAGGGGCAGAGGGCATCAGAGAGGTGCCAGGGCCTGGGAGCAGGGTGGTGCAGGGGAGGAGGGATGTACCAGGGCACCCAGCAACAACCCCTGCCTGGAGCTGCCACCACTGCAGAGGCCCTTGGGGAGCCCTCTTTGAACACAGCCTGCTGGAGGTAAGTTTAATGGAGCAGGTGGGTGTGCAGGGTGGGCACCCTGCCCCCTGAGCCAAAATGCTCCTCTCCAGTCCATGAAGAGTCCCAGATCCTGCTTGCTATTGGGGTTTTTTCCCTCTAAAGAACAAGCCCTTTTCTAGCGATGCCATGACGTACACATTTTGCATCACGCCAGGGAGCTGAGTTCTGAGAAGACCAACAAATATAACGAGACTTTGAGATTAAAAGGGAAATAGGAAAGAAAGAAAAGGGATGAAAGCCCAGAGCACAACAGCATCGTGGAAATGTGAGGTGTTTGCCAAGGTTCAGGCACCAAAAAGCCAATGAAAAGTGATTTGCTTCTATCAATGCCTGTGGTGAGGGATCTGTTCCCACATCTGAGTTTGGGGTTGGGTGGGGTGCAGCCCATCAGCTGTAGGAGTTTCTTTTTCTGTCTGTCAGTTCATACCACCTTCCATGGGGGAGAAAGCTGTCTCTCTCCAAAAAGCAGGGCTTAAAATTCCTGGCAAGTTTTCATCTGTGGGAGAGATTTTAGCTGAGCTCTGTTGTGGAAGTGCTGGGTGATAGTGGAGGAGGGAGGGTAACACGCAGAGAGAAGCTCAGGAGGTTCCTAGGGCAGCAGGCGATGGACCAGAAAGTCAAGGAAAAACAGCAACACAGAGAGAAATCCCACACTGGTCTGGGGCTTGATCGGGCAGACTGGTGATGGTCAGGAGAACTCTGTGTCTCCACCTCCAGGCTGGGGGTGGAGGTGGTTGTTGGCCGGTGCCTGCAATACTGAGAGGAAATTAGACCTTTGTCCAGCCTGCTGGGCTGCTCTGCAGGGCTGGGCACCTTTCTGAATGAGCCACCCCTCGGTACTGAGAAAGCAGAGCATTCAGAAGCATGCCTGAACTCAGGGGTCCCAGAGGAAGTTTGCCATCCACACAGCTTTCGTTGTTGCTGTAAAAAGTAGGTGTGATCCCACTGCAAAATCATAGAATTGTAGATTCTCTAAAGCTGGAAAAATCCCCCAAGATCATTGAGTCCAACCATGCCCCCAGCACTGCCAGGGCCACCACTGACCCATGTCCCCAGGTGCCACATCTACAGGGCTTTTAAACTCCCCCAGGGATGGGGACTCCATCACTGCGCTGGGCAACCCATTCTAAGGTCTGACCTGAAAATTTCTTTCAGTGAAGTAATATTTTCTTAATATCCAATTTAAACCTCCCCTGGCACAACCTGAGGCCATTTGCTCCCATCCTGAACAGACAGAAAAGTCAGGAACTAGGATTTTTCCCACCAGCTTCCTGTGTGAGGGTATTCAGGGCTTGGGGGCAGCCTGCAGACACCTCTTTGGGGCTCGATGTTTGCCAACCTGCCTGGTGTTGGACAATTTCCAAACCAGCCCAGACCTCCTAACTAGGGGCTCGGATTGATTTTCTTGGTCAAAATGCTTCTTCTGAATGGAAGGAGCAGGGTTAGATGGTTTGTAGTCCATTGTTCTCAAAAGACCAGAAAAATTTCAGAAATGCGGTGTGTGGCTCCTCTGAGGTTCTAGAGGCGCCAGCCTTTAATTAACATCACTGAGAAGTTCAGATCCCAACTTTAATTCCTTTTTGTATGTAACTGGGAGTTCTGAGGAGTCAACAGGTTTTGTGTCTTGAACAGATGTTACTTTTGTCCCCCAGAGCTGGGTTAAATCTGAAATACTGCTTTGTAATTGTTGGTTCTCTCTCCTCTACTTGATATCTGCCAGAACCCCCATCCAGTGAATATTACATGGGTTAGTGTTATTTGTGCTCTATTATTTCCACCCAGGCAGAAGTCTTCTCCAGGGTTCAGCAGTTAGCACTGGAGGAAAAAAAAACCTCGTAATCTTTTTCTGCTCTCTCTAAAGGTCCAGTTACAGTGTGAACTGACAGTATAAATGGAAAATCTAGGATTATTTTCATTACGGTTTTTGAGCTGTCCCAGCGGTCCCATAAGGTGTTGAGTAGGAAGAACATTTTTAGGAAGAAGTTTTTTTATGCTGAGGGTGGTGAGGCCCTGGCACAGGGTGCCCAGAGAAGCTTTGGCTGCCCCTGGATCCCTCGAAGTGTCCAAGGCCAGGTTGGATGGGGCTTGGAGCAGCCTGGGATAGTGGAAGGTGTCCCTGTTTTGATCTCCCACCTTCGTTTCTCCACCTGTACAATGCACCAGTGACGGTCTCGCAGGCCACTGGTTGTAAAATTCAGGGAACAGGAAAAAATGCAGATCATTCTGCTCCTTTGTAGGTAAAATTCATGGGTAAACGTAAATGTGGTTGGAGAAAAGCAGATTTCTGTTTCATACCCTCCTTTCTGTGGTCACTCTTGAGGAAATGTGCTGCAGGTGATGTCTGAAGAATTGTATTTAGCCATAAAAAACTTGATTGGATGTCTCTGCTTTCTTCAGGAAACAGATTTGGAAATGCAACAGAAAGCTAACAAAGCTGAGACTTTTGGATGAAAAACGAAAACCTCAACTCTTTCTTAATGTCATAGACATGAATAAATATTATTTTTTAAGTAATAGCTCTAACATTATTTGGTTAAAATCCAAGGAGAGGCACTTTCCCAAGGTCACTCACTACAGTAGTGGGAAGAGTGACTCACACCCCTTTTCCTCTATGAAAATACTGCTTAATAATGCTTAAAAATACTGAGCTGGGGGAAAGCCCGGCTGCTGGCACTAGCTGTGTGACTTCCTTATCTGGCTGCTCTGGTCAATAGGTTTTCTTTCCCTGATAGATCTTGACAAAATTTTTGAGTCCAACAGCAACTTTCTTTCAACGCCACCTGATACAGGGCTGTGGAGATTTGTGGCCACTTCTCCACAGCAGGGGATTTGTCGAAGTGAATCAGATCTGGAGTCACTGAGAGGGAATTAATGTGAAATGCCTTGATGTTGGTTTTACAGTCGCTTTAATAGGCATAACTGCGCTATTAAACTGATCAGCCTGTATTTAGCTGTTATTTGTATTTGAGTGGAATAAATGTTTTCCTCCAGGAAGGGTGAATTCTACAGAGTAAAAGAGCGATTACAAACCTCCCAAGTGCCTCAGCAATAACAACGTGACAACTTACAGCCTGAAGCCCAGACTCCTCATGCTGTGGTAGTGCCTTAAAGTCCTATTTCACCCTCCTCCCCATGTCCTTTTCTTCACCCCAAGTGCATTTTCAAAGCATCTCTGAAACAGTGGTGTTTCTCACACACCTTCCACTATCCCAGGTTGCTCCAAGCCCTGTCCAACCTGGTCTTGGACACTTCCAGGGATGGGGCAGCCACAGCTGCTCTGGGCAACCTGTGCCAGGGCCTCACCACCCTCTGAGATATGGATCTGTAGGAAGTTGCAGCCTGGACTAGTCTGGTGTAGACATGAGCTGGCTGCACCCTTGGGCTGGAGTTCGTTGTGCTAAAGGGTGAAGGAAAAAACACTTTCTGATGTTTTTGTATGTCTCCTTTGCCCAAGTATGACAGCAGCCATCCCATTCAGCTGTACAAGCAGGGAGCTGCACACGTTTTTGGCCATGGGGCCATGCTGCAGTGGGTCAGGAAAGTGTCGGGATGGTGATGGGGAGGACACCTCCATTGCTCATGACTCCTCCAATGTCCGTAAGTCCAGCAACAGGGAGGCTCTTGTAGCAACTTTGGATCCTCTGCATCCTCTTTGTGGTGGGCAGTGGGATGAAAAACCTTTAACCTTGCTCACAAGGTGAGTGCAGAATACATACCTGGGGGAGAGGGCTCAAAACTGAGGCAGAACAACCCAGCTGAAATCTATTTCTTGCTCTCGGGAATTTTTTTGTAGGGTTTTTGGTACATTTTTTTCCTCCCTTTCCTCTTGGCTCTATCTTTCAAATTGCAGCTCATGAAGATTTGTCACAGGTCAGGAAGACTTAAGCCATGATTTGCAGAAGATGAATGGACTTTTAAAATCAATTTAGTGGTCCCCAGTGTCAGTGGGGTGCCAATCACCACAGGCTAGCACTGCCCAGTTCCTCTGCTGCTATCATTAGGAGGCGAGAGCAGCATTCATTACAGAGAGGCTGAGCCTGGCTGCCTGATAATAGAATTGAGCTGCCTGACCTCAATGTGTGCCTGATATTTAATCTGAAATTTCTGTGGAAACCAGCAGGCTGCAATAGAAACAATACAGGCCCAGCAATGCAAAGCCTTAGCGCCGAGAAGACAGCGAAATAAATTAAATTTGGTAATTAGTAAAACTCCTTGGAGCCTAGAGGTCACATGTAGAACAGAAAAAAAGTGTATTTTTCTTTCCACTTGGCGGATGTACAGGTTCCTGGTAGGATCTTGTGTGCTGCAGGGAGGAGTGTGGTGCAGTTTCTTTGTCCTGGACTGGTGGGAAATTTTGAGATGCTCTTGTGCCCACTCAGATGCGCCCCTACAATGAGAAAGACATTGAGGGGCTGGAGCACATCCAGGGAAGGGAACGGAGCTGGGGAAGGGGCTGGAGCACCAGGAGCAGCTGAGGGAGCTGGGAAAGGCGCTCAGCCTGGAGCAAAGGAGGCTCAGGGGGGCCCTTGTGGGTCTGCACAAGTCCCTGACAGGAGGGGGCAGCCGGGCGGGTGTCGGGCTCTGCTTGCAGGGAACAGGGACAGGAGGAGAGGGAATGGCCTCAGGCTGGGCCAGGGGAGGTTCAGGTTGGACATCAGAGAAAATTCCTGCATGGAAAGGGTTGTGAGGCCCTGGCACAGCTGTCCAGAGCAGTGTTTGGGTCCCCATCCCTGGAGGGATTTAAAAGTTCTGTGGATGTGGCACTTGGGGACATGGCTCAGTGGTGGCCTTGGCAGTGCTGGAGGAATGGTTGGACTTAGTGACCTTAGAGGGCTTCTCCAACCTAAATGATTCTGTGTTTCTATCTCCAGCCTCATGACCAACAGCATCACCCGTCTGGTCTATTTGCTTCGCTGAGACGCACAGGGTCTGTCACCCCAAGGCCCTCACCCATGAGGATCTCTCCTGAGGCACCCATCGCCTCATGGCATCCTTCCTTGCAGAAATTTGGCTCCCTGTGGCCCCCATCTGGCCTCGGCGTTGTCACCTGCTGAAAATCCATGAGTGCCCAGAGTGGATGTGGTCACCCCTTATCCCTGGGGCCGGGTTGTAGGCCTTGCTCCACTGGGCCTGCAGGCAGCAGGTGCACTGGACATGATACACCCAGCACTGATTTGGGATGCTGCCTTGGTGAAACTCTCCACAGCTGAGAACATCTGGGTCACAACCTAGGCTGGGTGGAGGACGATTTCTTCTCCTCCTGTGGGATTTTAAAGACACACAAACCTCTGCCTTTGGCTCAGGGCTTTGGCCTTCAGCTGGGACCCAGCACTGACAAGTTTCTGCCCCGTGAGTGCCAAAGATAACAGGTGTGGGTAGGTGTCCAATGACCACAGCTGGGTTTGTTGGCTGTTCCCCTTTCCCCATGAGCCTCTCTTGCCCCCTTGGAGCAGCAGGACAGGCAGGGGGTTCTCAGCATAAGGTCCTTGCCAGAACAAAATAAAACTGGAGAATGAGCCATCCCAGCTGTTTGGCTCATCAGTCTGGAGCAGATGAAGTTGTCTCTCTGAGGCCAGGAGGAAGGAAGCTCTGGGCTGGCATAGTGCCAGGTAAAATATTCCTGGTATTCTATTTGGATATTAGGAAAAATTTCTTATCTGATAGGGCTGCTTAGGGAAGTGGTGAAGTGGTGGAATCACCATCTCTGAAAATGTTCCAAAAAAGTGTGGATGTGGCACTTGGGGACATGGGTTAGTGTGGGCTTGGCAGTGCTGGGGGAATGGTTGGACTCGATGATCTTAGAGGTCTTTTCCAACCTAAACAATTCTATGATTCTATAAAAGATCAAACTACAATTTCCTAAATGCCTCCTGAAATCCAGGGCCATGACATTTTAATAGGTCCTTTGGGAAGGAAATGTCTCCATAAGAGGCAGGAGTGGGATACACGGATAAATGCTGAGCTGTCTTACGGTCTGTAAATGTTCTGCACACCTCCTCGGGGCTGACCCAGTGCCCTCCAGGATGTGTCTTCCCACTCCTGGTCATATGTGCCCACAGCTTGCAGGGCAGAAAATTGCCTGCTGCTGGGAAAAAACAGTGCATGTAAGGCAAAAATAGGGGTATCTAGGCTGCTACTGGTAGAGACTCAGCCCTGTTCTTTTTGGTTCATCTTACTTGTAGTGGTAACACACTTACTGTCGTGGGAGCCCTGGGAGGGTGGTATCTGAAAATCACAGAATCATAGAATGGGAAGGGAAGGGAACTTAAAGCTTGTCTAGTTCTAACCCCTGCCATGGGCAGGGACACCTTGCACTGGACCAGTTTACTCAAAGCCTCATCCAGCCTGGCATTGGACATGAGGGGATGAACAGAAAACGCTCTGCAGGCCTGTGGGAGACCTTGGCTGGTTGAAGGGGGGAAAGTGGCTTTGGTCCTCAAAGCATCAGCAAGAGGGAGTGGGAAGGGAACAGCATGACAGCAGCCAGCCCTTGTACAAACATCTTTCCATGGGAGACACGCAGAGGGGGCAATCTGGCTCTGCATCCACCACCCACTGGTTCTGCTGACCAGGACAGCTCTGCCCTCTGCTCAATCCCCATCCCCTCCTCTGTAAAACAGGGTGCAGTCACCAGCCCTGGTTCTCACTGCACTTTGCCACCCTTCCTCCGTGCCATTTGAGCAGAGAAACAGCTAATTTGCGTGTGCCATGGTTTGCCATGGCATGAAGAGCCTGCTTGAAGGCCCTGCAGAGGAACCAAAATCAAACAAATTTCAGATGGTCTTGCAAATGAAGCTGAAAGGTCACAACAGTATCAAGCTGGAGGTTGCGTGTGGTGCTCCAAGCCTCCGCTAAATATCAGCCAAAGATTAGTCCATCCTCTCTGAAAGGCCAAGAGCTACACAGGCTCTGAGTTCTTCCTGCCACACATCCAGGCTCACCGCATCTAAAAATGGCACAAGCCCCTGTGAAAGAGAGACACAACTTCAGGAACAGAAAATTCAAGGGAAAGCGTCAGGCCAGTGAGGTGTGTGAAAATGAGTTTGGAAAATCCTTAGATTTTTTTCCTTTAAAGCCAAAAGGGACTTGTAGATCATGTGGCTAGCGCTAATTAATCTGGCGTTGTGCCGAGCATTGTCATGGCAGTTTAATCAGCAGCTGTGAAACGGAGCGTTGTCCGTCTGCCAGCCTCCAGTCCCGGCTCCTGGGGACAGCAAGGGACATCTCTCTGTTAGGTAGATCAACGCACCCTGCATTTGTTTGAAAATCTGGCCTTCTTAAGGCTTCATCTGGCATCAAAGTTGTCAGCGCAGGAGCTGTTCAGTGCAGGAATTTCATCTGGGAAAAGCAGCGTCAAAGCATCAGTTTAACCAAGGGTCAGGTGCTCGTGCAAAGAGCTCAACCGGGCTGCAAGCTTCTCCCCAAGGCCACCAACCTTCTCCTAATGACATTGTTCTAATTAACTGGCAAATCCCTTGGCGCTGTCATGGGTGGATGGTCTAACTTCATTCATTCCCCTCCAGTCCAGTTTCTGGTGCCTTACACTGGGTCTCCCATGAATTCCAGAGAGCCAAGACCAGGAGTTTGAGGAGCAGCAGAACCTCACACCTATTAAACCCACTGAAAGCCCATATAAGAAACCCTGCTAACATGAATTAGCCCACTGGCATGAGAGGAATATCGTCTGACATGTGGTGGGGAGGGATTAGTCCTGAAAACTTGTGGATGGATTCATCAGTCAAGTTAAAAAGTGCCTGGTGCCCAGGGTGCAGAAATGCCACAGCATCCCACCTTCCTCCCGCCGTGTGACAGCTCATGGGCTCCAGTCATGGCCACTATTTGTATTTATGGGGCACTTAACCTGCCCCTTAAACAATGATTTACAGGTTATTCTTCACCCTTTAACCAAAAAACCTCTTATTTTGTTGTCCCTGTTAAGGGCACTGCCTACAGCCCTGAGGGTCAAATTCTTTCTGAATGTCAATTTTATTTCTCAACAGCAAGGCTGGCTTTGGAAAACGAGGTAGTGGTGGCAACCTGGTGCTGCAAATGGAATATAGCAAGGGGGTTTGCTGGCCCAGCAGGGCTGAGAGCTGTGTAGCCCCCCTGTACCTGCTGCGCCTTCTGGTTGTGCTGAATGGCAGCGTGTGGGTTCCAAAGGTAATAAAAACAACATCCACATGAGAGAGCAAAAATGTTTCTGTCTGAGCAGGCTCAGCTAAGCCACTGTCAGGAATGCTAAAAGTCATAGTGGGAGGTCAGCTCAGGTCCTGGAAGGGTGCACAGTGAGAGGAGGCAGTTCTTTGGAAGGAAATGGTAAAGGGAGATACACTCATCTGCTGCTACATTGGCAACCCTGCCTCAAGGTGAATTGAGACGACCTGGTTTGGCTTGTCTTCTGGTGAGAAGAATGTTCTTCTCCTAGCAACTCCCCAGCTCCCCAGTGCTCTCCATCCCATGAGGTGCCCATTGTGTCCAGCCAAGGGGTTGGTGCTGTGACAGGATGCTGGACCCACACCTGTTTTCCACCCCATGATGCTCGGCCTGATCTGATTTTATGGAGAGTAGACTACTGGAAGTCGTGTTTTGGGGAGAGCAGACTTTGCTGGCAGGGTCCCTCTCCTCCTCACCTGCGCATTCCTCATGAAACCAGGGGTTTGTGGTTTGCGTGTGGGTCTCCCTTGTCACCCAGCTTGGTTCATTCTGGATTTGTTGGTAGTTCCTGTGTCTTTAATGTACACATGACTAGGTCTTTTGGCTCTGCAACAGCTTTTCTGTTTGAGGTGGCTGAGTCTGCTTCCTCAGATTAATTCAATTACTCGGCTGACTTTAGTTTTAAAATAAAAAATAAAAGGCATTCATTGATGGCAAGCGCAGGGAGCGCAGACCCACCGCTGTGTCTTTTCCTTCAGAGAGACTGAAGCCAGCTTGCGTGGATTTGCACAGACATTCCTGGCATGAGCCTGATGTTAAGCAAAAGCTTCCCAACCATGGAGCATGCCTGGTGTTTCCTCCAAAGACCCAGCCGTGGGATCTGGGTTATGTCTCATGGGAAAGAGGGGTGGGAAGGCCTTGCTGTGGTTGGAGGTAGCTTGGATCATAGAATCCCCGAATGGTTTGGGTTGGAAGGGACCTTCAGGCTCATCCAGTCCCACCCCTGCCATGGGCAGGGACACCTTCCATTATCCCAGGGTGCTACAAGCCCCGTCCAGCCTGGCCTTGGACACTGCCAGGGATCCAGGGGCAGCCGCAACTTCTCTGGGCAACCTGTGCCAGGGCCTCCCCACCCTCACAGCGAAGAGTTTCTTCCTAATATCTACCCTACATCTACCTTCTTTCAGCTTAAACCATTCCCCCTTGTCTTGTCCCTCCTTGCCTTGTCCCAAGTCCCTCTCCAGCTCTCCTGGAGCCCCTTTAGGCACTGCAAGGCACTTTAAGATCTCTAGGCTGCTTTAAGGATGCAGGGCCGCATTTTTTCCACCTAAAACTTCCCCCCCAAAAATGCAGCAGTCTGATGCTTCTTCCTTGGGTGTGGTCGCTGTGCCCTGGCAGAGTCATTTCACATGAGTGACTTCTTCTCCTACATGCTTTGTAACGTGGCTCATGGCTGGTATTTCCGAGGACAGATGGCCCAAAGTGTACCTGTGTATTTGGGGGTTTTTCTTCCGATTCACCACTCCCCCATCCAGTGAGTCAGCTTGATCCTGTGTGAATCCATACCATATGTGAGCCATCCAGCTCCTCCTGGAGACTACGTGTGCGCAGGGCTGACAGCAGGCTGGGTCCTGCTGGGACAAGGGGTGGGCTCTGCAGCATGAGCTGCCTGCCTCGCTTCCAGCCAGAAAATTCCCCATGCCTCTCTTGGAGGCACGTCTTCACTGGATCTGCTGGAATCTGGGGAGGCTGAGCCGTGGGATGGGTACATGGAGAGGCTCTGTCCCTGCTGTTGGGTTGCAAGCTGGGCATTGAGATGGAGAACTTGGTGGGAAGCTGTTTGGGGGAACCTTTCCTGTCATGTAGTGTTGCCTTCAATCCTCCCTCCCGGCAAAGGGGCATGTGGGTCTGAGGGGATGAGGGGATCTGCACCCATGGGAAGGGGTTGTCCACCATGGAGAAGAAAAGGTTGTGGGGAGACCTCATCGCAGCCTTTCCGTACCCACAAGGGTGCTTATATTAAAGAGGGAGAAAGACTTTTCACATGGGCAGATAGTGACAGGGCAAGGGGGAAAAGTTTTAAACTAAAAGAAGAGAGATTTAGATTGGATATTAGGAAGAAATTCTTGGCTGTGAGGGTGGTGAGGCCCTGGCGCAGGTTTCCCAGAGAAGCTGTGGCTGCCCCATGCCGGTAAGTGTCCAAGGCCACGTTGAAGAGGGCTTGGAGAAACCTGGTCTGGTGGAAGGTGTCCATGGCAGTGGGGCTGAAACAAGATGGTCCTTAAATGTCCCTTCCAACCCAAACCATTCTGGGATTTCTACAAAATCCGCAGACTACTCCTCAGGCCACGTTGTCCCTAGTCCTTTATCAGCCGAGCTCCCCATACCAGTGCAACATTCCCATTCCCTGAATCCCCCCACTGCCGTCTGTGAAAAGATCCCAGTCCTGCAGATAACAAATCACTCGGCAACAGCACCATCTGGACAGTAGCCCAGTGTCCCACTGGGGAACCTCCGCCGACTGGAGCTGACCATATGAGCCAAATCACTGTTTCTCTCTGCTCCAGCTGAGGCGGACTTTTGAAGGGCAGCCAAGTCCTCGGGCTGGGGGTTTGGGGCGTTTCCTTGGCTTTTGGCCACGGGGAAGTAGCTGGAGTAGGTAGAGCAAAGTCTGAGTTTGGAGTAAATCCGAAAGCGCTGAAATCTTGGCGCCTTGCTAACAAAAACCAGTGCTCACCCAAGGGCTGGGCAGAGAGTGCTGGGATGCAATAATTGCTGAACTCCAGAGAAATGAGAGGTCACAGAGGCACAGTTAAAATGGCAGTACATCCTCAAAATATTACCATCATTGGTTAAAGGGCTGGTGGAATTTTGCTGTGTTTTAACTCTCCCAGAACATCAGGCTTAATACACCAAATATCAAATAATCTGAGACACCCCTGGAACACTGGGGCTGGAATGATGGCTCTGTGATTGATCCTGTTAAAAAGTGGATGTAAAAAAAGGCGAAAGATTTGAGAAATGGTATGGTTGGCTGTGTGCATCTGAAAAAAAGCGCCTGCCATTACTCAGTATAATCTGCTTTTCCAAAATTATTGGAAGGTAGGAAAAAAAAAAATCCCACACATTTTTCTTTTCCCATTTTACACATTTAAGCCAAAATGAAAAATAGCTTATGAGATTTAAGCTATTTATTACCAAATAAAACCGCATCTGGACCACATGTTTCTGCGCCAAGTTTTGGCACTGTGAGAGCACAAATGTTGAGAATTACGAGGCCCTCAAAAGTGAGGTTGATGATGGAAACATTGACTTAGTTCTAACTCTCTCGGGGAGGCCAGATCCAAAGCTGGTTGTAGGGAAGTGAGATGCTGCCTGTGATATGGAGCTGTACCTGCAGCATCCTGCAGGGTTATCTGCAGCCCATGGGATATTCTTGATGGAATAAATAGGAACCAATATGTGATAACACCTGAGGGAATGGCTGGAGCTGTGTCAGGGGAGGGTTAGGTTGGGTATCAGGAGAAGGTCCTTCCCCCAGAGGGTGCTGGGCACTGCCCAGGCTCCCCAGGGAATGGGCACGGCCCCAAGGCTGCCAGAGCTCCAGGAGTGTTTGGACACCGCTCTCAGGGATGCACAGGGTGGGATTGCTGGGGTTTCCTTGCAGGGACTGATGATCCTTGTAGGTCCCTTCCAACTCAGGGTGTTCTATGATTCCATGACAGCATAAGCAGGAATGTGATTTCCACTTCCCATGGTGGTGGAAAAGTGAATCCCTTGCAATCAGTCTCCTCTGGCTTCAGAGGGAGGGGAAAATACCCACAGGGGGGTGGATTTCCATGCCAGAAGGGACAGCTGTTGTCACCTTTTCCATCCCACATCCCAAAATTAATTTCTGTGCAAGTGAGGGGATGTCCTTTAGGAAACCAACCAGCCCTGGTGCTGAGGAAGGAATTTTCGCTGTGGGCACGCGGTGCCCAGTGTTTTCAGGCTGTGCCTGCAGCAGGCCAGCCCTGGCTGCTGGGTTTTGTCAGGCTGATTGCCTGCCTGAGGAGGATAAACCTCATCCTGCCCAGCTCACGTGTGGCAGCATTTTAGGCTCTGCTCAGCCATGGTTTTACCTTTGCTCATTCTGACGTGGAATCACAGGTCTCCTGCAGTGCCTCCCTCCACGGTGAATGCTTGGGCTCCTCTCCAAGCCTCCTTCCCAGCTTTGGCATCAATCTGAGGCGCTTATTGCTCCCAAGGAACCCCACCTCCTGCTTTTTATATAGCAAACATTTGTGCCTTCAGATGCTGCTGGGGCTCTGGGAGCTCACGGTTTGCTGATTACCAAAATTCACTTTCCCTCAGATAGCCTGACACCTGCAAATAGCACCTGTACGGGTTCTTTTAGATGGATGGCGTTACATTTAGCTGTATCAAATACATATTTTTTGCTGTTTGGTTAGAGTTTTCCTCTATATGTTATTGCAGCAGGGCTTAGCAGCACTAACTCATGCCAGGACCTCATGCAGAAATGTAAAGTAAGAGCTATTTCCACATCAAGGAACTGACATTTCCCTTGTACGTTAAACACAGCTCTGTCTCTCCTGGAGTGACATGTACCTATAAAGTTCGGGATATTAAATTTAATAGGGAACAGGCTTCCAGGATCTTTGATTTTTAGCTACAGGCTTCTTATTCACGGAGCGTAAAAGGGGAATTGCCAGGACACAGCGTGGCAGGACTCACAGTAGCTGGGGTTTTCCCAAACCTGAGTTCAAGCCAGTTCAGTGTAAAGAACTGCTGAGCTGTGCCAGCTCGCTGCCAGCATCCACAGCACCTCACACAGCTCCTCTCCAGCCCTGGTCCTCGGGATGGACCCTGACCCCAGATGCTGCCCTGCTACTGGGGGTACAAGCAGGTGCCTCAAACCAGCACACACTGGTGGTCTGAACTCCAAAATCCTTTAGGGTGATTAAATGAAGAGGTCTGGTGGGGACTGGGAACTTGCAGGAGCTCCACAGGTGCAATCAATCCCCCACGCTGAGGGCTCTGCTTTGACGGTGGGGCTGAGCTCTTGGGCTCAGGATGGGAACTCAGAGTGCCTTACAGGGGATTTGTTATCATTGTTCTGGCACTGCATCCAACACAGCCACCTCCTAGGAGCACATCTGCCCTCTCTTAAGAGATAATCCTCATTTTTTGTACCTTAGCAGTTGTAAGATGCTCCTGTATTCTGTGTAATGTCGCTTGAAAGGAGGACCAGCTGCTGAACTTTTACTGCCTTCTGGGGTGAGGAGGGACATTTTTTGGTGTGGCTTCGCACCATCTGTAGAAAACTCAAGGGGGGACTATACATTACATTACATTACATTACATTACCTGAGTGTCAGGTACTGCATGAGTTGCCCTCCTGGCACTCTGGCTGGTAAATCCTTTGCCCCCTACCTGATATGGGATTACAGGATTTAAGATAAAATCCAGAGGGTGACCTGCAACATGCCATCATCAACCAACCTCTTTGCAAGGGGACCTCCCATGCCCTGACTCCCTGCCAAAATGTTCTGGCTTTGGGGCTGATTTGCCAGAGAGCCAGCAAAGAGGAAAGGCTGGGCTGCGAAACATCCCTCATCCAAACTGACATGCTGTTCCTAGAAATGCTGAAACGCTCCACCCACTTCCCAAACCTGCCCCCCCAAAACACTGCCACTCACTCTGCAGCTCTGTGGACATGATGGATGGGAATCTCCCACCCCTGGGCTTAAGATGCAGATAAATAAATCCTTCAGAAAAACCCAGCTGGTTATTACAGCCCCATTTAAAACAACGGGTGTGTGGGTGGGGAATTAATGCATGCAAAATAGAGAAGGATGAGGATTGATGCAGAATAACCCACCCAAAGCAGCCTCCTCTGTGTTTTCAGGATAGGTTTCAAAGTCTGTTCCAATCTCTCACTAGAGGAGAGGTTTAAAGCAGGTCAGGCAAACAATGCCTTCCAAAAAAAGGCATCTTTCCCCTCTCTGCTGATAGTGGGAGAGCGGGATGGAAAACCTTCACTGGAAATCCCTGTGGGGGGACACAATGTGTGTGTGAGAGGAAAGGGCCAAGACCAACACCACTGGTCCTTGCCCAAAAGCTGCTGCGGAGCGGGGGGATGCTGAGTCTGGCATGGGTTCGGGGTGCTGTGGCTGCCAGGGCTGTGGACAATACCTGGATCCTGAGTGCCTGTGGGGCACAGCTATACCACATATCCGAGCCCCTGTGGCTTGTCGTGGGCTGGTCCTCAGCACCTGCAGGTGTGAGACCAGGGGCGATTAACAGGGATCAGAGCCAACTGAGGGCACTGGCTCTTCCCACTGATTCTGTGTCTGGGGAAGGCTTAAATCTCCATGTGGAGTTCAGACCCCTCAGGTTTGGCAGCGTTTGGGTGGAGAGTTTTGGCTGAGCCTGTCACAGAATTGAGAGGCTCCATGAGCGATGCAGTGCAGCCCCCCAAGACCCTGCTGGGTCCTTGCAATGTCTGGCTGGATTTTTTTTTCCCCCATGGTTTTGGCTTTTTGCCTGTTTCTGGATGTCCTGCATATCATTACTGGTAGGAGAGAGCTGCTGCAAACCTCCCTGGCCAGTCATTAGGAGCAGTTAAGAGTGTTTTTAAGGCAGGTGTTGAGCACTTCCAAATGCCTGGGGAGGGCTTTGGACACTGTGAAAGCAAGGAAACATTGGAAACCCAAGTATTGAATTTCCTTTTCCAAACAACTGGCTGCAGCCCATCACTGCCTGTCAAAGTTGAAGGCACAAGTCAGCACGTTTTTACATTCCCAACGGTAGAGATAGGGATTGCTCCAAGTGCTTCCCCATTGCTCTCTGCAGGGAGAGCCAAGTAATAGACTGCCGTCATGCCAGGGGTTTTTATTTCTTATTTTTAAGAGGATGAATTCCTCCGCCTGGTTAATTTTCCCATTTCCAGGTTGGGGACACATTCACAGGGATGTAACACCCTGCTAGGAACATATAACCACAGAAGATGAGCTTTATTGCCTCCATTGAACAAAGGGGACCCAGACCCACTTCCTTTTCAACATTTTTTTTTTAAATTTGTGATAACAGGCCAGACCCTGCAGAAGAGCCTTTGAGCCCAGATATCTTCCCATAAACTGGGAATAGGCCAACTTTTTTTTGCATTCTCCTGTGTGGAGCAATGCAGAACAGGCTTGAGTTGCACCCAGGATCTGGATGGAATGGTGGCGAGGGGGAAGGGGTGGCTGAGCACGCGGAGCTGTGTGGCCGATGGGCAAAGCCCCAGGAGTTGCCTTGAGGTCCAGGTACCAGCCAAACCCTCTCTGCCCTTGGAATTGCTGGAATTTTGCTCAGGCATAAGCCCTGCAGCCCAAAAATGCCTTTGAGACCTGCGGTGTAATTCCTGCTTTTAGTATGCGAGCCATGATCAAGTGATTCCTGTCAGCTGCTCCTTCTCTCACACCTTCAGACCAAACAGAAAGGAGAAACATTATTAAAAAAAAGTCTCAGAGGGGCTTTGCAACATCTCCAAAGCCACAGTTCCTCCAGGGCCTTTTCCTGGCAGATGTGCAGGGCTGAGCCCAAACCCAGGAGAAACAGGGCAGCTTGGGGAGGAAGAGCTGGGATGGGTGAGAAACATCATGCCAGGCTGTTGGGACCACCCATCCCTCCAGGCATGCCAGAGCCTGGGAGGGGAGGGGTCAAATTCGGACCACTAAGTCCTGGAAAACCTTTTCTCTCAGTGCAATTTGGCTTTTCTTTTTTTTCTTTTTTCTTTTTTTTTTTTTTTTAAATGTGATGATCCAAAAATCTCAAATACACCCTCGAATTCAACACTGAGATTAAAGCTATAATTAAACGTAGTGAGAAGTATAAAAGCAAAAAGACAGCTTTAAGTGTAGCAACGCTGCTGAAGTGTTTCTCGTTCCTCCTTGGAAAATATTGCTGAATTCAACACGTTGCTGTGAAACATCATCTTCAACAAAACTTTTTTTCCCCCCTGAAGCTAGTGGGAAAGAGTTGCAGGAAAAAAACCTCTCATCCAGTGCTGTATAAACAGCTGTCTCCCTCGCGTGATGGGTCCAGGCTGCCTGGCTGTATCCCATCCCTCATGCTTGCCGCTGGTTCCCATCCCCAGCACTCAGCACCTCTTCAGTGCTGGTGTAAATAGAGGTGGGGGGTTGGGACTAGATGGTCTTTAAGTCCCTTCCAACCCTTAACTATCCATGATTTTCTGTAAATATGCTGATTAATGCTGGTCACTGCCAGCTATAAATCACAAAAGCACAGATTATCCTGAGTTGGAAGGCACCCCTAAGGATCACTGAGTCCAACTCGAGCCCTGCATTGAACAACTGTAAGAATCACACCATTTGTTGGGTTTCGATTTTGTTGAATGCTGAGTTTAGGCCCTGGTGGGAGTCACATCTCACTTTTTTTTCAGTTTATT
Organism: Dryoscopus gambensis; assembly: GCA_013389985.1. Taxonomy (NCBI): domain Eukaryota; kingdom Metazoa; phylum Chordata; class Aves; order Passeriformes; family Malaconotidae; genus Dryoscopus; species Dryoscopus gambensis. The sequence continues at coordinate 167,403 of WEIT01039004.1, read as the reverse complement.
GAGGCTGCACGTGGTTTCCCCGTGTGGTGTGCAGGAGAGGAGATGCTGTGCTCTGTGTTAGGGACCCTCCAGCCACGCCAGCTCATGTCACTCAGCAATTAATGAGAAGCTGCATTAGTGTGAGAGGATGTTGACTGGGGATCGTACAAGCAGGCAGGGGCACCGTGCAGTCTCTGAGGTCTGTGTTCATGAGGTTTTTCGGGAAGAGCTCAGCTGTGCTGTGCTGTGCCTGCACAGAGGCGCAGTGCAAAGAGGGCTGTGAGCACCAAACTTTTAATCAGCAGTGGGGAGCCCATCTCAGCCCCCTCCCCCTGAACTCCTTTGCAGCACTTTTCCACCAAGTGTGAAGGATTCTGAGCCGGAGATGATAAACCTCCAGGACCTCATGTGGCCACCCAGGACACAAATATGCTCCACCAACCACCACAGACCCTCCCTTCATCGTGACATGTCGCTGGCACGACCTAACCTGAACAAGTAAATACGGCAAATAAAAATAGTCTTTATCCATTGCTTGCATCTCCCAGCCACACGGCTGGGGTCCTTTACCAGTTCCCTGGCACTGGACAGGTGGGCTGGCAGCCTGTGCCCTGGGCTGGGTGGGAGCTGGCAGCACATCATTTTTAGCATGGTTTTTGCCATCTTGCATCTTGCCCCAGAAGAGCAGCAAAGCGGGTCAAGTGTCTAAAAAACCAAGTCCTGTGAGGAGCAGCTGAGGAAGCTGGGGGGGTTCAACCTGGAGAAAAGGAGGCTTGGGGAGACCTTGTGGCTCTGCACAACTCCCTGACAGGAGGGGGCAGCCAGGTGGGGGTCAGGCTTTGCTCCAGGGAACAGGGACAGGAGAAGGAAAATCGCCTCAAAGTTGTGCCAGAGGAGGTTCAGACTGGGTATTAGAAGTTTTCTTTTCACTGCTAGAGTGGTCAGGCTTTGGAATAAGTTGCTCAGGGAGGTGGTACTTTCACCATCTCTGTAAGTGTTTGAGAAGGATCTGGATGTGGCACTTGGGTATGGTTAAGGGGTGATTTTGATGGTGCTGAATTAATGGCTGGACCCAATGATCTTGAGGGTCTCTTTCAACCTTGACTGAATTCTGTGATTCTCAGTTTCACTAGATGAAATGAGAAAGCTGTTGGCAAAGGTGCTGAAAATGAGACAGATTCCTTCCTGTCTGATTGATGTTTCTTAAACTCTTTCCTCTTCTTCTTTCATCCTCCCTGCCCCAGTCTCCTCACCCTGCAGTCAGCTGTCCTGTTACGGGAGTGAGACAGCACAGCATCTCCCTCTGCCAGACCACTCAACCTTTATGCAGCTGAATACCATGAATTTGGCCTGAGGGGTTATTTATTTCATTTTTTAATTTTCCATGGCAGGGGGATTGGAACTAGGTGATCTTTAGGATCCCATCCATCCCAAGCCCTTCTATTGTTCTGTGACTGTCACACCTCATGTCCTATTAGTAAGTGAATTTCACTCATTTCATAAGGGTATATTCAGAAACAATTTGGAAGGGATTACACGTGTCTGATGGCATCAGGCAATTAGGAGCTTGTTTGCAGACGCAGTGTGAGTCCCCTGTGGTGTCCTTCTCCATGTGCCACGTGAAGCTGGAGCTGCTCCCATGATTTTGGCCTTTACTCACTGCACGCTGTCAGGACCAATGCAAACTTCCCACCGTGCTGCTGGCTCCGAAGGGAATTTTAATGCACGTCCAGGGAAGCGAGCTGCAGGCTCCTGGGCTGTTAAAAGCCTGGCTGGCTCTCCTGGTGCTCAGAGAGGCACCACAATGGCTCCTGTTGAGGGGGCTTATCTGTCTCCCCAGTGCAGGAGGAGGGGTTGCAGGGGGGTCTAATCAGGACGAAGTGGCTGAGACAACCTGACTCCATCCCCCAGTTTGGCCAGTTACAACACGCAGACCTTCCTCAGCTGTAAAATCTGTCAGTGAGTGAAGCCAGGGCTCTCCAGGAGCTGCCATGTCCCTCTGCCACGATGGGACCTGGATGTGAACCAGCCGCAGCCTCCCTGACACCCCCAGCCCCCACACGCAGACCGTGGAGGCCTTGACGAGCAGTCCAGGTTGCCTTACCCAGGGGAAATATTCACATGCTTTGCAGGCAGCTTAACAGCATGAGACAGATTTTGTTTTCCTCTCGAGGGCGGGTGGGCTCCCTGGGCTGCAGCTGTCTGCTCGAGACACCTATCCCAGAGCCAGCTCCAGGCCTGATCCTGTGTCCCTTACCAGTAGCCTGATTGCATCAAGAGTGCTATTGCCCGAGGAAAGGAGGTGGAAATAAATAGTTCTGCTTTCTGGGTTTTTCTTTCCATAAAGCCTGTAGCATCCCCTGTCTCGCTGCAGGGATTACCCAGGGGCTTTGCATCTCGCAGATGGGTCAGTGTTGAATGAGCACACTGATCCCTTGAGCCTTCCAGGCTGAAATACTGCTGGGTGGATAAATATGCATGTGCCTAGACGTAGTCAAACCTTGACTGATGCTAAAGGAGAATCCCCAGTGGCAGAAGCACCTAGGACCAGAGCAGCACATTTCCGTGACTCAATGTCGCTTACCAACCTGCCAAAACACACAAACTTACCATTTGCAGGGTTCACCTGGGGGTGCGAAGGAAACGGGAGCACTTCTGTTAATGAAAAAAAGTCCGTGCTGCTTTGGATAATGTATGGAAACAATAAATATAGCTGTAGAACTGAGGGGAAAAAGAAGGAAGAAGCAGCAGCCGTGGAAGTGGGAAAGCGGCGGCGGGGAGGATGTGTTGAGCTTCCCCGCGGGTTTCCGCCGCGCTTGACGCCTGCGGGAGCGGAGGGTGGAAGCGGCACGGCACCGAGCAGCCGAGCAGGTTCAGCTGTCCACACGCCTGCATCATCTGCTGGCTTTCTAAAAACGAGTTTGTACCTTCCCCGGTCTGAGGCTGAAGCCTGTGATGCCAACTTCCAGCTAAGTGTTTTGGGTGGTTCGTAAATTGTTGTTAAGCAGCCTTCCCCGTGGGCTTGTGGAGGGTTGTCTGCACAGTGCAGGCGGGGGGTGTGGTTTAGCAGTGGGCTTGGCGGTGCTCAGTTGGAGTCGATGATCTGAGAGGGCTTTTCCAACCCAAATGATTCTATTACTGTATTCTGTGATGCTAAATGATTCTGTGTGGGCGTGCCATCGTGGGGGGGATTCTTTCCCTCTGCCCCCCTCAGGTGAGAGCTGCCTCCAGCTCTGGGGTCCCCAGCACAGGAAGGACAGGGACTTGTTGGAGCCAGTCCGGAGAAGGCCACCAAGATGATCAGAGGGGTGAAGCACCTCTGCAATGAGGAAAGGCTGAGAGAATTGGGGTTGTTCAGCCTGGAAGTGAGAAGGCTTTGGAATGACCTCATTGTGACCTCATTCCCATCCAGTACCTGAAGGAAACCTATGGGAAAGATGGGGCAAGACTATTTGCAAGAGCCCGGAGTGAGAGGACAAGGGGGAGTGGCTTCAAATGGAAAGAAAGCAGGTTTATGTTAGGTATTAGGAAGAAATTATTTCCTGTGAGGGTGGTGAGGCCCTGGCACAGGTTTCCTAGAGAATCTGTGGAGGTCCCATTCCCAGAAGTGTCCAAGGCCAGGCTGGATAGGGCTTGGAGCAACCTGGTCTAGTAGAAGGTGTCCCTCCCCATGGCAAGGGATTGGAACTAGATGACCTTCAAAGACCCCTCCAACCCAAACCACTCTATGATTGTGTGATTGTGTGATTGCAGAACTGCCTGTCTGTGGGGAATACTGCAGGCTGTAGAGGCCCAGAGCAGTGGGATGTCACACAGACCCAGGTCCATAGCAGGCTTTCAGCATCACAGTGTGAAGCTGCAGCATCTGTCACAGCAGCAGAGGAGAGTTAGGCCAGCTGGGGCAGCCACTGATCCACACTCATGTTCCAACAGTGGCAAGAATCACCAAAGTACTGATTCTGCACCCACTGATCCCTGGTGCTGACCTCGGCTTTAGGGTGCGATGGAAGAAGCTGAGGGGGAGCGGATGCAGCAAGTGTGAGAGCATCCCACGAGGCAGGGAGGTGTTGCTGGTGCTCACCCAAAGGCATCCCTGGCCACATGATCCTACACCATCACAACATGCCATACCTTCTTTTGGGGCAGACTTGTCCCCAGTTATATCAGAGAACCACCTAGCTCCTCTTTCCTACCCCACAGATAGCCTGGCTTGCCCAAGACATGATTCACTTCTCCAGCAGGTCCTACTTTGCCTCCATGTGCTATCACAAACTTTGAGACTTGCAAGGCACGTTTAGACTGGCAGTACCTAGATTCAGCCATTAGCTGTCTTTGTGGCTTAGCTGAGGCCAGGCAGGTGTAAGGCAACAAGAGTTGTCCAAGCTGGCAGCTTAGGTGGGTGTGTGGGCATCTGGGGGCATTTCGAGGACCTTTGGCCTCAACCTGTTAAAGGGAAACTGCCCAAAACCGGAGTAAGTTACCTGCTTTGCTGACACAGATGTGATGCGTCACTCATCTCAGAGCTGCTGGTCTGACGTTGCTCTGAGGTGGCATCATCTGCTACAGCAGCAGCATTTGAATGAAAAGAAGCACCGTCAGGATGAAGAAATGATTTTTGGCTGGTGGGCAGCCTGACAGTGATCCCCGAGAAATCAGTCCTCCACAGCTCCAGATGGAGCTACTCAAGGCACCACGAGCACGTCAGTGAGCCTCGCACGGGTGGCTGGCCCTCTCCTCCCCACCAGCAGGCTGGGCACAGGCACAGGCGCTTCCAGGCTGGCCTCGGGTCAGAAGCCTCTCTAGGGCTGATGAGGACTGTGTTGTCTCTGTGGACTGCCCTGAATATCTTTCCTGGAGATATTAAAAAAAGCTGGACACAGTCCTGAGTAATGTGTTCTAAAGACCCTGCCTGAGCAGGAGGATGGGACTAGATGATCTCCAGTGGTCCTTCCAACCTTAATTCTGGGATTTTGTGATTGCCTCCTGGGCTGGAGAAGGCAAGTGTTTGGACATTGAGGATAAGCCATAAAAAACATCGAAGATCTGGCTAATCTCTCTTCCTGCAAAATCAAGGTATCCCAGTGGAGGAGGAGAATCCTTCTATAGGATGAGGACCAAAACATGAATTCATTAAGCTGGGAGAAAGTGTCTGCCTTGCTGATCCTAGAGCTACATTGCCTTCATGCAGGCACCACCGGACAGGTGATGGGGAACAAGGATCCTGGGGGATGCAATTAGGGGCTCTGGAGCATGATAGGCATACTCTGTATCCTCATTGTCTTTGCTGTGGAAATGTCCTCAAAGCTTGGCTAATGAAAATGTCAGCTCTGCCCTTGTACTAGGGAGTGAAAACAAAAGCTGGAATGTGGTATCAGGGCTCGGTTTTAGTCATGGATTAGTCTCTGCTGTGGCAGACATTGCTATCCAGGCAAAAAGCAGATTAAATCCACGAATCCAATTTTCTCCAAGTATCTTATAGGCAATGTTTATGCTTGTTGGTTTCAATGCAAATGTGATCTAGGACCACACTTGTGGTTTGGAAAAGAGGGAGAAGATGTGCTAGCAAAGTAACCACTAACAGACTTTTTGGCTCTCCACAGCTCCCTGCCAGGAGGAGGCAGCCAGGTGGGGGGCAGTCTCTGCTCCCAGGCAACAAGGGACAGGATGAGAGGAAATGGTCTTGAGCTGTTCCAGAGGAGGTTTAGGTTGGATACTGGGACAAGTTTCTTCACAGAAAGTGTGGTCAGGCTTTGGAAGAGGCATTCAGGGAAGTGGTGGAGTCCCCACTTCCAGAAGTGTTCAATAGTCATGTGAATGTGGCGCCTGGGGACATGGTTTAGTGGTGAACACAATGGCTCTGGTTTAATGGACTCACTGGTCTTACAGCATTTTTCCAACTTTAACAATCCTGCAACTCTCTGACACTGCTAATGTGAGAACCTCTGTGGAATTCAAAGGGACGAGTGCCTGCTTTTGGTGTTGATTGTGGTGAGCTACCTGGACAAGGACGCTCAGCTCATGTTTGCAGGGTGACACTGTATTTACCTTGCGTGCATGAGACCAAAATGTGGACTTGGAAAGCAGCCCCCACCAGGGCCCTTTGCATCGAGATGCAATAAGCAGGAGAGGGTAAACTCAAAAAATAACTGGCTTAAAAATGTAATGTTCTGTTTTAAGCTGTTATTTGTTTGCCAGGGCTTTCTGGGGTTCACCAGCATCCTGCTTAGTGAGGACTGGTTCTTTGTTTTGCAGACTGGCTTGGTTATGCCAGCAGTGTGATTGGATAACTGCTAATAAGCATAGGATTGCTGAAGTATTCCCCAAAGTCTTTGCTTTGCTGTAAAAATCCTCATCAGCAATTGGATTAGTTGTAGAGAATGAACAATTACTACACAGGGCAGTGTGTTATGTTAAGACAAATTGATGGGTTTTATTTAATCATATGGTCCCGGTCACATCTTGATGGTGTTATTCCTATGAAAAGAAATGCATCACTGCACCAGTAGGTACTAGCAAAAAATACTGAAAAATGCTTCATTTAATTAATTAGTTCCTAAAGATAAGGCAAATTGACTTTGTACCAAAACAAAATTAGTTGGGCTTTTGCTTTCAGATATGTTAGCTCTGCCTATCTTCCTGCACACATAGCACAGATAAAGTTTGCGTGCTCTGGACCTTGGGAAAGTGTGTGACCGAGTTCCTCCCAAGGCCTGTCTTTGTATGGGAAGCAAAATCCGAATCAAAAACAAGACCAGCTGATCTGCCCACCTGGTGCTCTCTAGTCCACCATGGCTCTGGCATCAAAGGCCCTCCAGACATTTATCTAAACCAGATTCAGAGTTCCCAAGACCCAGTAAAAGCTGGAAATTGCTGGCTGAGGTTACACCAGGCTTCAAGAGACAAGAGAGTCACAGGAGATGAGAGACAGAGAATGTGCTAGAGCATGTGTCCCCAGAAATGTGGGGGAGCATCACTGAGCTTCACTGTCTTGTGCAGCCCTAAGACATTTTTGTCTGAAATACAGCTGAACCTCAGCCTGGTGACACAGGTTGGAGTGTGCAGAGGGTTTAGCACTTTTACCTGCTCTCACACCTTGTCTTCAGGCCTGGCGAAGGCCTGGGGGTGCACAATGGCTCACCTGGGACCTGCTGCAGCAGTTTTCCCCTGGAAAGACACATGGCCATCAGAGGTTGAGCAATTCACCGCTGGTTATTTGGCAGACCAAGCAGACACAACAGTCAGGAGGCTTCTCCTCACAATTCCCTTCAGCAATGGGCCAGGGAAGTGCAGGATCTCCATTTCATTACTCAGCCTTTACCTGTTGGTGGTGAATTTGGGCCAGGCCAGCAACAAATACAACCTGCAGGGGAACAGGGTATATGAATGACTCTTTGGCCTGGGTTTGCAGATCTGTCATTGAGGAACAGCAGGCCTGATCCCACCACCTCTGGTTTTAATTAATATCGTGGTCGAATCCTGCTGTTATCTGACAGCAGGGGAAATTATCACCTCAAGAAGCACTGCTGTGGGTGGCACGTATTGTGTAACCTGCTCTCTCTCAGAGGGGCACTATGGAGGATTAGTTTGTATTTAAGAGATGCTGTGTGCAATTACGCACGGTTTTGCAAACCATCCATTTCTGATAGGCCCTCTCCTGTTGTTTCTCCTGCTGGCATCTGGCCTCTCCTGTTTCCATATGGATATGAGCAGAGAGCGCTCGGGACTCCCCGAGCTGCTGTGACGGGCTGGCCTTGCCTGCCAGGGAGATGTGAGCAGAAGGGATCTGGGTGAAGAAGGCATGATGTACATGCTTGTGCTTTGGGACGATGTAGCATCTCTTCGTGCTGTTGTTCCAAGATATTTTGTACCATGCACAAAGATTAAAACAGAAGGAGGACGATGGGGTGTTCAAAACACTGTAAAAGGGTAGGTGTCCCATCCTGGGGCTGATCCTCAGCAACGAGGCATCTCTAATACCCTCACTTGAGCCTCGTCTTTCATCTATGAATTGACTCTTTCCCTAGTTTAAGAGCCAAAAGGTTTGGATGATTCCTGTAAATGCTCCAGGAATGTAGGAATTAACACGCTGGATTGGGCCAAGGGCCCGTCCAGGCGAGGATCTTGAGCAAGGTGCAAGCCAGTGCCAGATGTTTTGCAAAACGCCTCCACTATGGATCTCTTTCACACCTCATTTCTTCCTCATTCCCATCAGCTTCATGACTGGTCTCAGAGCAGTCATGTTGTGTTTCCAGCAGCTGCTCTCTCCCTGCATGCAGCTCATGATGATGGGCTGTCGAAGGATCTCAGCAAACACAAAGGGCCTTCATCCCTGCTCTCAGAGGTGGAAGTTGTCTCATTCACATCCTGAAGTCAGTGTGAGGCAATTTTTTGGAGCAGAGATTATTTCCTTGCCTGTGAGACATTTGTAGACAGGCAAAGAAATGACTTGCAGGGAAAGTCTGCAATTCAGGGAAAACATTCAAAACTGCAATGAGATAATATCCAAACCCCAAACTTTTTAGGAAACAGATTTTGTTGTTTATTTCCTTTTCTGAAGTGTTGAGTCTATATCATAGAATGGTTTGGGTTGGAAAGGACCTTTATAGGTCATCTAGTCCAACCCCACTGCCATGGGCAGGGACATCTCTCACTAGACAAGATTGCCCCAAACCTCATCCAAGCTGGCCTCAAACACTTCCACGGATGGGGCATCCACAGCTTTTCTGGGCAATCTGTGCCAGGGTCTCACCACCCTCAGTACAAAAATGTCTTCTTTCTATCTAGTCTGAATCTCCTCTCTTCTAGTTTAAAACCATCACTCCTTGTTCTACCTTCACAGGCTCTATCAAGACTTTTGTTCTTTTTCTGTTTAAGAGAGGAGAGCCAAAACAAGCTCGAAGCAGTTTTCATCACTTACACACTTCAACTTGGAGCCAAAACCAGACTTTGAACCCAAATCTATGTTTTGGCTCCAATATTTCTTGGAGGATAAATACCATTAGTCAAAATCAGCATTTTTTCTTGTAATCAACTTTAACCGACTTGTTCTCTTTTATTTGCATTTTTTTACAAAACTTCTGGAAGCGGAGAGTAACAGCCATTTGGCCAGCCCTTGCCCTGGGTGGGCAACCACGGGGCTGCTCCGCCCTGGCCGCCGCCGGCCCCCGTGACCGCTGTGCTCTTCTCTTCCAGGTGCTCCCTTTCAAAGGTCTCAGCATGCCCATGCTACCTCCTGCCGGCATTTCCACCTGGGTCCCCAGCCTCCGCTCTCCGCCGACTTCGCCCTGCCTCACGCGGTGCAGCCGCAGCCGGGGCTGGCTCCCCACATGGCCCCCGCGCACCAGCACAGCGGCCCCCTGCACCAGCCCCTGGCGCCGGTGCCAGCCCTGCCCTTCCAGGACGTCGCCGGGCCCTCCTTCCTACCTCAGGCGCTACACCAGCAATACCTCCTCCAGCAGCAGCTCCTCGAGGCGCAGCACCGCCGGCTCATGCCCCACCCCAGGTAAGGGGATCCCGCTCTCACCGAAGGATGTGGAGAAGCTGCGTCAACCTCACATCGCCTGTGAAACCCCGGCAGTGGTGGCGGTGTTGGGTTTTCTCCTCAAGCTCGCCTGTGGGCACCGAAAATGCGTCCACCAGAAGGGAGGCTGCAGGGCAGGCTGCACCTGAAGGTGTGCCGTTCCTGTGGGGATCCCTGCTGTGCTCATCTAGAGTGCCCCATTATTGTCACTCCTAGGAGGATCACGATGGTGTTGCAGGGGACCTGTGCTGTCTCTGCGTGCATGAGTTACGTCCTCATAGCTGCTGTTCCAAAACCATGCAAGAGACTGTGTCCACCTGTGTCATCAGGTTATACACATGGAGGTCTTGCTGCTCGGGGTCTAGGTAGGCTTTCCATCTCTGTGAGGGAATGATGCCACTGACCTGCAGCACACTCTGTCACAGAAAGCATCCTAAATCCACACTGAGCTGACAAATGCAGAGAGAATTCCTGTAACTCAGCAGAGATGGAAATGGATGCCTGGCCTTGTCTTGATTGTGTTTCTTGAGAGAGGAGTGATCTTTTTTGGAAACATATGGAAGCTATTTGTGGGTTGTACCCATGGATCAAGAATCAGAGGATGAGACTTTGCAATGATGCTTCATTTGGAAAGAATGCTATGGATAGGAAACCCTTTCTTTCCATGCCCTTTCTGTCTGAAAATTGTGTGTTGTTCTCATCATTGTTTTGTTGTGCATAAGGTGGATTTTAGGTGGATTTAATGATTAGCTAATAATTGGGTAGCAAGTATGTTCAAGGCTGAGGAACTGATGACACAAGTGTTTATCTCTTAGTCATAAGCTGAATTCAAATAAAAGCATAGAGCACAATTCCACGCAGGATCTGCTTTGGTAAATGCTGTCAGTGTTGTATTTGCAAGTGGGCTGTGGTGTTGAAAAAGGCAGGAACCTCTTGCCTAGTCCCAGTGCTTGTCTGAAAGCACAGCTGCAGTGGAGGAGGATGTCAGAACCCTTACAGCTGTGGGGCAGGAGGTCCCAGCAATGGGAATATGGGTTATGCCTTTGAAAGTGAAGCCTCTCAGCTGTGGCTGCATGAAAAGTTATTTACCTAGCAGTTGCCAGCTCCACTTGCCCTAGTTTTTTTCTGAAGATTTGCTTTGTGACGCCTCCACTGGTCAGTGGTAACTCATCAGGAAGCGAAGGGTATGAATCTGTCTGTAATGTAAAGCCTGCTTGTGCATCCACCTTGTCTCTCGCCCAGTGGGGGCACTGATCAAGCAGCGCATGCTCTTCCCCTGAGTAGTTCAAATAAGCAATAATCATGAGGACTCAAACCCCTAGACAAACCTTGCTTCATTTTCTACCACTTTCTTTTCCCTGCCTGCAGTGGGAGCAGAGCAGAGGGAGAAGGAGCTGGAACCCAGCCTGGCCTGTCCATCATCCAAAGAAATGTTGGCAAAGGCCAGTGAGAGTAAATCCTGCTTTCAGTCACTCCTGAGTAATCTGGTTATGAATGAGGTTCCCCAGGAGTTTATGGACTGCATGGGAGACGAGACAACCTGCAGCTTCTTTATGATGATGGATCACGGCTGAAGCAGGGGCACGTTTTATCTTGTGTGTTGTTTATGGGGCTAAATGTGGTGAAAAAGAAAATAGTGCAAACTGCACGAAGCTGCTGAGAAGTTGTTTGGTTTCCTCCCTTTCTCTCCATGTTGCCAGCAAATAGCATCTCCTGCAAACTGGGCATACGTGGGTGCCACAGGGAGTGAGAATCGATTGCTGCGTGATGACCATGAGGGAATGACAGCCCTGGGTTCCTCCTCTCATCATCCCTTATGCCTGCCTGCAGTGTTTAGCTTTGGACACTTATGCACAAGCCCAGCCTCTGGGGTTTTCCCATGGGTTCTTGACGGGAGTTCCAGTGCCCAGCCACGTCTGACCCTGTTGCTGCTCTTCTCCCTGCAGGCGGGCCCAAGAGCGCATGTCTGTCCAGCCTCACCGCCTACACCCCAGCTTCGACTTCAGCCACCAACTGCAGACTCCACAACCCATGGGGCCCCAGCCCAGGTATTTGGCAGAGGGCACGGACTGGTAAGTGATCCCCATTTCACTGCTGCATCCAATGAAGTGTTTATAAACTCCTAGGAAGGCTGCAAGTGTTGGGCAATGCCACCAGGGATCAGGGCTTTGATGAACGGTAATGAGTCAGCTCAGCAGTTACAATGTGGGGAGTGTGCAAAGGGAAAACTCATCTCTGTGAGGGCTGTGAGAGTGTGAAAGCCTCCTATATAAATAGAATAATTGAATCATTTAGGCTGGAAAAGCCCTCCAAGGCCATTGAGTCCAACCATTCCCCAGCACTGCCAAGGCCACCACTGACCCATATCCCAAAGTGCCACATCCACACAGCTTTTAAATCCCTCCAGGGATGGGGACTCCACCATAGCCCTGGAGAGCTCTGCCAGGGCTGGACAGCTCCTTGGGTGAAGCAATTTTCCCTAATACTCAATCTAAACTTCTCCTGGCACAACCTGAGGCCATTCCATTTTGTCCTGTCTCTTGTTTCCTGGGAGCAGAGCCTGACCACCCCCTGGCTGCCCCTCCTGTCAGGGACTTGTGCAGAGCCAGAAGGTCCCCCCTGAGCCTCCTTTTCTCCAGCCTGAACCCCCCTCGGCTCCCTCAGCTGCTCCCCATCAGACTTGTGCTCCAGACCCTTCCCCAGCTCCATTGCCCCTCTTTAGGGACACCTTTATTGCTGCTCATAACTTTTCACCTACAGGTTTAGAGCGAAGCCAAGCACCAATTCTCCCAAGGGCTCTTCATGCCGCAAGGGCACAGACAGGGTTTTTTCCAGGTGACCACTGTTTGCCTGAGCTAGACCTTCTGCTGTCCTTCAAGCACTCAAAAGCCAGTGGCCATAATGTTTTCTGTGGTCCAAATTGGGGAGCACCATGCTACCCTGCCATGCAGGGTGGTGTGAATGGATATTTGTTCATCATTCTCCAACTGTAGTGTTCAATACCCTGGAAAAGCTTTGCAGGGAATTGTTAATTTCATTTTCAGAGCAGGTTGAGAGCTCTTGAACAGCTAATAAAGTATGGTAACCTGGCTGAAAGAACGAGAAAATAAAAACATGCTTCTGAGTAGCTGCTTGTAAGCTGAGTGAGTCCATTCTGTGCACTGAATGGAGAAAATAGCATCTGAACTTGTAATTAGAGACAATCGCAATGTATTTGCACAAGGGGACCGAAATAAAATGGCACAGGAAATCTTAATGATGGCATTTCCTAACATCTGAGCACTTCACTCTGCAAATGAAAAGTCCTTTTAACTCAGGGTTGTTGATTTTTTTCCCCCTTCAGTGCATAACACGCAATCTAAAATATGACCACATCCTTCTGCAATTTTCTTCTCAGGTGTTCCCATTACTGGCACTCCTGTGGGCTGAATGTGGTTGGGATGACATTGTTCGTACTGGTTTGCAAAGCAGTTCATGTACCATCTGGATAGAGCGATCCTTTCTGCCTCTCAGCTCAGAGTGCTTAATTATAATCATTAGAAGTATCTGATAAAGCATCACTAAATGCCCTCCTCCTCCCTTCTTTTCTCCCCTCTGTTGCTCCATAGCCTTGTAAAACCCAAGGAGTGGGGGTGACAGAAATCATACACGATGGGCATATGTTTGGGTGACTCATTTTCCCTTGGGGCGCACGTACAGTTTTGCCCAGTGACAAATATAAAAACTCCCCTCTAATGTGTTACCCCCGGATGAGCAGCAGCAGCAGCGTTTTCTTGGAGGCTGTAGGTGGTGGGCACTGCCACAGGAGGTGGAAGTGGGGATGGAAGAAAGATCTGAGGAAAGATCAGTCGCCTCAGACAGCCCAACCCCAATTAAAATCTTCTGGTGAAGAATAAATAAACTCCCATTTGGTTCCTTAAATCATCTTCTGTACTACACGTGTAGTGACGACCATCCAATGTGTTATCTGGAGTCTTATCCTTCACTCCTTGGTTACTGGCAGCCCATTTACCACAAGCATCACAGGGCTTGAACCTCTCACCTGAGCATCAAGATTCTGTACAGTCGTTCACATAGAATGGACTAGAAGGGGATGGTTAGCTCTGTTCTCCTTCAGCAAGTGTGCTCTGCTTATTCAGCCCCAAACCCTGGGAAAACACTGTTCCATGCTGTGTTCTGCTTTGGACACGTCTGTAGACCCACAGCATCACATCAGGAACCTCAGCATTTGATTTTAAGTCTCTAGATGCACAGACAGTTCAGCAGTCCTGTTATTGCAATTGCTTGTGCAGTTTAATAGTGGTCGTTCCCCTTAGAGACATTTGTTCAGTCCTTGATCCCAAAGCACTCCATGGATTACCACATCTGTTTTGTAGACAGGGAACATGGGAAGGCAGAGAGGAAGTGGATCAAGGTCACGCATCAAGAAAGTGGCAGGGCTGGGAATGGACCCAAAGCCTCCTGATTTCCGATTGAGCCCTCCATCAACCTGGGAACAATCTTAAGCAATTGGTTAAATATCCAAAATTGGGACACAGGAGAGTGCCCAGAGCTGTGGATTCTCAACCTCGTTGTGCTCTTGCCAGTTGCCTGCTGTATTTTGTCCTCTGCCAGGTTTTGTCTGCCTAGCACATGGACAACACAGGGCCAGCGGAGGTAGCCAAACCTCTTGGCCTCAACTTAGAATCATAGAACCACAGAATATCCTGAGCTGGAAGGGACCCACGAGGATCATCTCATCCAGCTTAGTGTGGGTATTAGGGAGTTCTAGAGCACTGGTACTGCTGCCTGGTGCACAGGCTGTTCTGGATGAAGGATTTCTGCATTTACTGTCCCCTCACGCCCCCATCTTCTGGTGGGTGAAAACAGTTTCACTGCTGCTGCAGGACACATCTGGGCTGCTCCTAACAAGCCGTGGTATGCACTGCTGCTGTCCTCCATGCAGAGGAGAAGTTGGAGGCTGAAACGGGAAGCCACCCTTGCGCTCTAATTAGCTTGCTCTGGCAAATATGAAGACAACTGTTATTAGAGCGCCGGATTTTGTAATGATGATAAAGTGAATGATGTTCAAAGCACTCATTTGCCGAGTGACTCTTAGGCTGGAGAGAATAGGGATCAGCTAATTGGATCACAGATGGAGATGCAGCATTAGGCCCCCTCCCACTCCCTCCACATGGTGTGGTGTGGTGGGGTTGTAGTTCATCTCTGTGTGGTGGATGGAGCAGAGCTGTGATGTTGGTCATGAGAAGTCCTGGGATTGATCTGGGTTATTTTTCTGGAGGATAAAAGCACCCAGATTCACCAAGCTGAGCTCCATCTCTCCTGGCCTGGTCCAGGCTGTGTTCAGGCAAGCAGGGCTATCAGGGAAGTCCTGCCCCATTGGTGTTGGCCTGCTGGTTGTGTGACACGTTTTCCTACAGCAGCCTCATAAAACCTCTATGTTTTTTGCACTAATCACAGTTCTGGAGTTCATAGAATCATAGAATTACAGAGTGGTTTGTATTGGACAGGACCTCAAAGATCATCTTGCTCCAACTCCTGTCATAGGCAGGAACATCTTCCACTAGACCAGGTTGCTCCAAGCCCTGTCCAGCCTGGCCTGGGACACTTCCAGGGATGGGGCAGCCACATCTTCTCTGGGAAACCTGTGCCAGCGCCTCACCACCCTCACACCTCACACCCTCGGCCACCCTGAGGCTGGATTCAGGCAAAGCACAGTGTCCTTTGACTCCCCAAGTCCTACCATGATCTGGGCTGGGAGACCTCCAAGGAGAGCACAGGCATATCAAAAAAGCCCACAGTCAGTGCCCATCTAGCTTCTAAAAACTACCAGAATGGCTCGTTGTTGAGTCCCTTGAGTAATTATCTGTATCCCTGCAAAACATTGAAGGCAAACTGTAACAGTTTGCAGTGCTGGCAGCACAGGAAGGTCCTGGTCTGACCAGCTTGAGTTGCTGAGCCTGGGTATCATTTTGAGCCACCAAAATGCTCTTTTCTCTGAAATTAGCAGGGTGCATCTGCGCAGCTCTTGACCCCAAATAATTCAAATGCTATCTGGCATAGAAAAACCCCCTCACTCCTTCGTGGTGGCCCTGGTGGGTGATTCCCCAAACTGGAGGAAACTCCCTTCCAACCAGCAGCATCTCCCCAAGGTGAGGAGCCCAGAGCATCGCAGAGCTCACCAAGGAGGTTGCCCTGTGCACGTGGTCTGGTTTGCTGCAGTCCGTGAATACAACCATGCACTCAGAGCCACGTCTTTCCTCCTGGTGCCCACAGGGACCTCAGCGTCGACGCGGGGCTGACTCACGCCCAGTTCCAGGTCCGGCCGGTGCCCCAGCCCTATCAGCATTACTTGGCTACGCCTCGGATGCACCATTTCCCCAGAAGCACATCCTCAACCCAGATGGTAAGTGAAACGTTTTTACTGAGAAATGTTTTATGCATTGTCTGCCAGAAGGCAGTCAAAATAAAGGCTGCTATCTTTCTATCACCTGTCTTCTGCAAATCCCACTTATCTCCGGCCGTGGGAGGGAGTGTCTGAAAGGATAATGTTGCATCACTGCACTGGATTAGAGAAAGAAAAGAAAAGCTCAGCTGTTCTGGAAGGATTTGGTCCCTAGCTTGCAGCACCACGTTCACAAGCTGGTCTGCAAGACACGGGCAGGATGTGAGAGACTCAGCAGTTAATACTAATAATATTATTAATACTGGAAGAAACTGTGGTCTCCCAGGACATTTTGTGTGCAGAAGGATTGGCAGTGGGTGACTGCTTTCCATGGTGTCAGCCCCAAGGACCATCCCTCATCATGTCGTTGCTCTCTACATCAGCATTGATGCCACCTTGTAAAGGTTTTGCATGACCTCTTGCACAGGTGGAGGTGGGTGTGGTGAGAAGACAGGCTGACGGGTCATTTTCTACCCCTTCTCCTAGCAGGGTGCTGTATTTGGAGCTAATCAATGCCAAGCACTGCTAATCCTTAAAGCATCCTCAGAAGTCCCATGAGGGTGCTTTTCCCTGGTGCCATAGTCAGACTCTGACACCTGTGTACTACAGAGAGCCTTTAAAAAAAAAAAAAATCAAAGCCTTGATGAAGAGAAATCCACCCATTTAAAGGAAATAAAATTTCATTGTAATCTAATCCATGTTGGGAGTTTGGAACCACGATGTTATGGATGATGCAGGAATTATTATAACAGATAATTTATTTGGAAGAAGTGCATGTTCTTTTCATTTATAGGAAATGTATTTGATAAAACCTCATTTTTTGTTATCAAAAGGCATAAATTGGCGAAGGTGTCAATGTGCTCTTTCAATTTGAATTTTTATAGCGCTAGATTTACATCAGGGTACACAAGGGTTTTCTGTGGGCAAGTACACGTGGGTTTATTTTTCTCCTTCACTTCTTTCAGGTTGTTCATGAAATCAGAAATTACCCTTACCCTCAGCTTCAGCTGCTTGCTCTTCAGGGACTGAACCCAAGCAGGCACACATCCGCCGTGCGGGAGAGCTATGAAGTATGTACCTCGAGACTGGCATTTTTAATTTTTTAAGTGCTGTGAATCTGTGCGAGCTCTGGTGTGAAGTTGTAAGACTGTTTTTTGTGGCGTGGCAGTTGCAGCGAGTCTTTCAGCAATTTTAGTAATAACTGGGTGGTGATGGGGTTGAGTTTGGTAAAAAGTGGTTTGCTCCATGGTGCCTGGGTCTGGCTTGGGTTGGCTCTGGCTCCTTTCATATCTGTGAACAAAGTGCTCCAGATCTATGGGGTTTTGTTTCCCAGCCTGTCAGATGAAGCTCAAACTCCACCCTAATTTGTGAAATATTGGATACCCAGCTCTTTGCCTCGAGCTCTTAGTTATTATCCCAAGTGCCAGGGATCAGATCCATCATTACAGCATGGCTGATTTGGGTTTGATGGACATTTCCACTGAGGAGAGGACAGGAGGGAGCCTCGGTTGCCAGCAGGTATGGTTGTGTGGTGGGACCTGGTGCCTCGGGAGCAGTGGGGATGGCGCTTTCCTGATGTTCCTGTGCCACAGGAGCTGCTGCAGCTGGAGGACAGGCTAGGCAGCGTGAGCCGGGGCGCCGTCCAGAACACCATCGAGAGATTCACCTTCCCCCACAAGTACAAGAAGGTGAGTGCCCCAAAACCACGGCACGGGTGCCAGCCCCTCTCAGTCAGCCAAGGGCTGTGGAGCAGGCAGAAGGAAGGACTTCGGTGGGTCGCAAGCCTCAGGGTTGGCAAACTGGCACCATCAACCAAAATATCCCCCGAGGCGGGGGAGGAATGTAAAACCACCAGCAGTGGTGCTTTAATATCTCGCGGGGCTCCCGGGGCGGAAGCGGTGGCGTAGCTCAGCTGGCTGTTTCTCACTTCTAGGCTAGGAAGCTGCGGGCCAAATTTTCAAAAGGGTCTCAACCTTCTCCCACCCAGCGGGTGCAATTTCCCCCCTGTCCGCACCTGGTAAGAAAGTGCACACCACCAAGGGGGCTTCGTGCATGCAAACCCGCCCCGTTCTGCATGCAAGTGGCGCTGCCCCGCGCCCGCCGTGAGGGCGGCGGCTCCGCGGCCTGGGGGACCTCGTCCTCCCCTCGCTTCACAAGGGGTGTCTCCTCTGTCGGAGCTGACCTCCTGCCCATGAAGAAACGGGCGGCACATTTTTGGGTTGTGCTAAGTAGAAACTGGGAAGAATGCTTGTCTGGGTAGCAATTTCGTGTGTTGGTCACTGCCGGCTGGAGTGTAGGGATGTTGCGTTGCCCAGGTTGGACATGAGGTAACTCCTGCTGCTCTTGTCTCTCACCGCATCTCCAGTGAACCCAGGAAAATGATACGAATAGAAATGGATGTGTGGGGAAAGGGAAAAAGGGGGAGCTGACAGGCTGAGCACTGCCCTGTGGTGCAGCATGGGGCTGGCCCAGTGGCCAAGCTGGCATGGGGCACAGTGGTTGCCCTTCCTGGCAGTGGTGGCCCCATGAGCTTTGGGGTCTCCCCAAGGAGAAGCCTCCAGCAAAGGAGACCATGGGGCCATCCCCACTGCAAGGAAGTGGTGGAGGGCTGCATTGGGGAAGCAGAGGACAGGCTGCTCCTTGGGGCACTGCCACCAGCCTCACTGCCACCAGCCCCAGGAGGAGACATGCCAACCAGCAGCATGTTGGTGGCACACTCATCTCGCTGGCTGTTTTGCCTGGGCTGGCTTTCCTGAGCTGGAGGATCTGGCTGATAGATGGAGATCTTGTTATTTATCTTCCTGCAACTACCCAGGCTTGGGAGGGCATTAGAAAGGCAAGGCCTAACCAGATGATGTCTTTAACCTTGCTGCAGAGAAGGCCGCAGGAAGGCAAAGCTGAGCAAGACGACGGCGAGGAGTCAGATACCGACGAGAAATGCACAATCTGTCTGTCCATGCTTGAGGATGGAGAGGACGTCAGGTAGGATCCTTTCATCCCCTCCTCTGCCTCTTGATGCCATCTGAGATGTGTTTATTTAGATTAACGCTGCTGCGCACTGGTGGGGTTGTCTCTGTTCTTGTCCTGAGAAACTCACCTGGGCTGTTGCAGGGTCTGGGAACCCAAATGCTTTGTGGGTGGACATTGGTATGGCCCGTAGGCAGGAAGAACCCTGCGGCAGCAGGGGGACCAAGTTTTTATAGTGTGTCCTGGGGTTGGATCACCAGGCTGTGCCAACTGGCCAGGTGGCAAATTGTCTGAGAAGGGTGGGTCAGACAGGTCTCTGACAACCATCTGCAGCTTGGGGTCATCAACATCTGAGTCTGACAGATGATCAAAGTATGATAAAATGCAGTGTGAGTGTGAAGTCCAGGAGAGCTGGGCTTGCGTCCAAGACAGAGCTGCTTTATTGTAGAATAAGTAAGATTACTCTGCCCATATGGTCACAGGGAACCATCCCCAGCCAACAGAACCCCAGCTGTCCCTAACAGACATCCCAGGCTGTTGACTGGGTCAAATCTCTGCTTGTGACAGAGGAAGGGGAGAAGAAATTGCAAGGGGCTATCATGGCTGAAGGAACTGCAGGTGAGAAGCACCCAGGTCTGCTTCTCATCCCTAAATTGTCAAGAAAAGCTCTGATCCTCTTGCTGTGGGTTCTTGTGGTTCAAGGTTCCTCTGTATCACAGGGGTGAGACGTGATGATGGCAAAGGTGATGTAGGTAAAAAGCAACCAGGTTCCCTGGGGACACCCCTGTAAGAGCGGTGTGAAGCCACCTGACTGCTAACGTGACACAACCATGAACAGCTGAGAGGCTTTGGAGTATAACCTCGCTCCTGAAAGGTTAAAAATTAGCAGCCAGCACAATTAATAACTGGGATAACTCAGTTCAGGATGGTGTGGGGGTTTCTGATGGGCCAAGGAGGACACCATCTCCAGCCTACTGCTCTGCGTGAGTTGGCATGGCTGGGAAGGGCTGCAGGACCATGGCAGCAATGAGGCCACCACAGCAGTGTTCCCCACCTTCAGAACAGCCCCAGATGCTGTTTTTCAGCTCCTCTTGGTCCCTTGGACCTCCTCCATCCTAACAGTGGTATTTTTCTCTCTGCAGGCGGTTGCCCTGTATGCATCTCTTTCACCAAGTGTGCGTGGACCAGTGGCTGGCCACCAGCAAGAAGTGCCCGATCTGCAGGGTGGACATTGAAACTCAGCTCGGCTCGGACAGCTGAAAAGACTAGCTGGACACACCATTTTCCTTACCAGGTCGTATGGCCATAAACCCTTGCAGCGAAATTTTTTGCCTTCTGAGCCATTTGATTGAGAGGGGAAGTCTGCAGGCACGTTAGTGAGGAGGAGGAGGAGGTGGTGATACAATATCTAGCGGTAGGGAGATATTGCACATATACGCAGGATACAGGCCCAGTGAGAGGGAGCTGGCATTCCCGGAGCTCAGAGACCCCGTGCTGCAGAAGATTTTAGTGTTGAACATGAAGGAACTAGTTGTGGTAGTCTGGCCTGTCAATCCTGCTCTTCATGGGGATTGTATATATACCTCTCAAATATGTAGAAACATGTTAGGGGTCCTTTAGCTATTTCTATGGATGGCAGCTGGAGCATGTTAGCTTAAGAAATGTTGTGTTTGATGCCCTACTCATCTTGTGGTGGACATGTTGCTGTTACCTAATTTGCACCAAATATTTTTTCATAGATTCCTTATTTTGGTGCCTGATTAATACATTGCAGAGGGAGAATAAAGAGGTCAAACTTTCCCACCCGTGGGGGTGGGGGAAAGAGGAGAAAAAGCAAAATCCTGTTTACAGTCAGAAGGGTTTGCGCTCTTTGCCTCAGCCGCGTGTGCTTCTTTCCCTTGCATTTACAGTGTGTTGCAAATTTAGAGAAGCTTAATAAAAATAAAAATAAAGATTGGGGATAAAATGAACGAAGCAATAGGGGAAAGCTTCGTTCCTGCTTGTCTGCTGGTGCTGGACACTTTCTGTAGCAGCACAGTATTTGAGTAGATGCTGTTTCTTTGCTTTCTGTATCTTAAAAAAGTAGCTTGTCTTATCAAAATCCAAGGAAGTTCTGTCTACATGATTGCAATTGTCCGTGATGCTTTCTTCTGTGAGCCGTGTGGCTGGTTGGCTTTGCCAGCACTGCTCCAAAATGATGGTTACGGGAGTCGGCGCCTACAGCTGTTCTTTGGGGTGTAATAACGCCGGAGAGGTGCTGAGAGGTGCAAAATGTCGACTCTTCTCCCATTGCAAAAGCATCTCTTGATAACGGGATGGAGGAAAACCCGATGCTCACAAGACACTGCCGAGACCATGAGCCCTTGGGCGTGGGAGGGGAAGGCAGGGTGGAGGTGGGGTTGCCAATTTTGGGAGCCTTGCTGCTGGGCTGTGACCTGCCTCAAAGCACGCGCACCCGCGCCCACGTGGGCTTGTGTACGTGTTCCAGGCTGTATCCACATGGAGTAACCAGTGGCTGTCAAAATGAAACTTAATCACATTAACACTCAAAACAGAATTAAGAGGTAATACCCAAAGGAGTGAGCTGTTGTGATCCATGCTCCTCCTGAAAAAAAAGGCCTCAGCACGCCAACTGCAGGGACCGGGTGGAAAATCCTCGGGAAAACCGACATTCACAACCAAAACCTGTAGTTTTCTTTTTTTTCTTTTTTTTTTTTTTTTTTTCTCTTTTATACTAGGGGAGAAAAGAGCTGCAGAGGAGCAGCAGGGGAATTAGAAACATAATCTACTGAAAATGCTGGTGTGGTGGTAATGATTTCTGGCTCCCCATAGCATCTGTTTCACTGGAGAGAAATGCTCTCCCAAGTAGATTCAATCATAAACTATCATCTGAGAAACTGCAAGATTCGCGTGAGCTGTAACTGGAAAACACCAGCCTCAGAGGCACCACAGAGGTTTCTTTTCTTTCCCATGAGAGAGGGGAGAGAAGGAGGGAAGCCCCATGTGAGGGTGCAGGAGCCTCTCTCTTCGTGTGCCTGTGCAGGTGGGAGGGAGCGGAGGGGGACAAATGGTGACATATAGAGAAGACATAAGGAAGAAATTCTTGGCTGTGAGGGTGGCGAGGCCCTGGCACAGGTTGCCCAGAGAACCCTGGAAGTGTTCAAGGCCAGGTTGGGTGGAGATTGGTCTAGTGGAAGGTGTCCCTGCCCATGATAAAGGGTTTGGAACAAGATGAGCTTTAAGGTCCCTCCCAACCCAAACCATCCCATGACTTTTACGACACATTTTCCACCCAGCACAAGTGACAGCTTCTTGGGGGATGTGGTGGTCCCAGCCCTGATGTCCATGGGTCAGGGAGTGGCCCATGGATACCTGTGGGGCTGGGTCCACCAGCACTGAAGCAGCATTACAAATAATACTAATAATACTAATAATATGGACAAGCAAAGCAAGGTTTTGATGGTAAAACACACTCTGAGCAGGTTTGGTCTGTCCAGGTGTGACCTGGAGGGGCGAAGCAGGGAGAGTAACAGGGGTATTGATACCCTCGCTGGGTGGGGAGGGAACGAAGAACACTTCTGGACCGCATGTTTTCTTTTAAAGCCTATGAGAAAGTGTTACTACTTGCCTAATAAACAAGCACAGTTTTTAAAAAAAAAAAAAATCGAACAAACTTAAAAAAAAAACAAACAACAAACCTTTGGTGAAGAAAAGCACCAAACTCCTATGGTCTCGTGTGAGTGACTGATCCCAAGGTGCGTGCGAATTTACAGTCTGGAGTTGTATCGGTGTGTCAGGTTCCTTTTGCGTTTAAATAATTTGTACACTTAGGTTGCGAGTTAGGATGAGTTTAAAAACAAAACGAAACAAACATCAACAACAACAAAAAAAATCTAGAAACAAAACATCAATAGTTTACAGGGTTTTGTGAGTTTAAATGCCTTATATTTAACAATCATAATTTATGACTAACTTGTAGATATTGTGGGTTCTTATTTAATTATTTTTATAGTTGTTTTTTTGCATTTTTAATTATAATTTATTTATTTAGAAATTACTACTAATTTTTTTTATTACTCCTATTACCTCATTTTTGCATTGTTTCTGGGAATGGAATGCTTTGCATGCATCGGTACTTAAAAAAAATTAAACAGGGGATGTGGGGGGTAATGCTTATCTTGTCAAAAACAAAAAAAAAAAAAAAAGAGAAAAAAATCAGGGTGTGTGATTACAAACTGTATTACTGTGGTGCTGTTACCTTGGATACATTCCATAAAAATGCAAACCTTTGATTCTGTATGCTGTGACATAGTGGAAAACTGCAATATAGTGACTGTGTTTAGCACATATATATGAATATTATTTGCACTCATAATCAAACTCTGGTGATCCTTTCACTTGCGTCCTTGCGCATTGAAGGCGGTTAACGACGCTCTGCGTAAACCAAAATGTTTTGGTTGTTTCTTGGTACTGCCCTGTCCCCGACTCCTCTGGTGATGCTGCTGCTGCTGCTGCTGCTGCTGCTGCTGCCTATGTGACCCCGAAATAACACCCAGCGGGCCCCCACTGCAAGGCTGTGCCTGGGGCAATGCATGCCTTTAGTGCAAGACTCTGCAAATTGTGTCAAAAGCCGAGGAGGGAAGCCCAGGTGTGGTGGCTCTGTGTGATTTTTGGCGTCTATCAGTGCTCGGTTTGGCTCTTTTCACACTCTGTGTGTGCGCCCAGCTGGGGTAAAGGAGGCAATAGGGTGAGCCTGAGCTTGGAGGCAACAGAACTGAGGGATTCAATGCATTTTTTAGGGGTTGACCTCTTTACTCAGAGGCTAGGAAGGCTCTGGCACAGGTTTCCCAGAGAAGCTCCCAGGCTGCCCCTTCCCTGGAGATGTCCAAGGCCAAGTTGGATGAGGCTTGGAGCAGCCTGGGATAGTGGAAGCTGTCCCTGCCCATGGCAGGGGTTGGAACGAGATGAGCTTTAAGAAAGTCCCTTCCAGCCTGAACCATTCTGTGATCCTGTGACACCCTGTCTAGCTGAGAGTGGTTGGGATGGACACGGGATCCATTTGCCACCTCTTTGCAACGCCTGCCATGAGCACTGGCTATAACCCAGCTCTGAGACATGCATGGAGCAGAGGCACTTAACACTTATCTTGCCTGGTTGGTTTCCTCCCATCTGTACAGGGGGGACCCTCAGTTTGGAGCTTTTCAATCCAGTGTAGAGCTGGGACCTCCCCCAGAGCCTTCCTGTCCCCAAGAAGGGGGTCAGACCCAAACTGACATGGCCAAGCATCCCCATCCTGCCATGGCTGCGCCACTCTTGCAATGCATTGCCCTTTCCCCAAAGGCTCCCGAGTATCGTGTGTTCCAGCTTTGCGAGAAGGTTAGAGAACCTCTGATAACATTTTATGCTTTAAGCCATAACCACGCTTGGTCAGTGCAGGCACTCAGCCGTGTACAGGCAGAAGTGGGGTTTGATGCATGTGCTCAGCCGGCGGCCATCCTCCTCACGAAAAGGCTTTGGGTGAAATTCTCTGTTGGGTTAGAAAGGCACAAAATCACAGTACCTTACTTTTTTTCTCTCTGTCCCTTCAGGGTGCTGCGCTGCTTTGTTGACTTTGCCTTACCCCAGGTTTTAAACCTGCCTGTGTTTTTTACCTTGCTGCTCTGTAACACTCCTCCCCTGTAGCCTGGAGCTGTGATTTTGAGCTGTGTGGGGACAGGGGGGTTGGTTGTCATCCCCCCCAAAGTCACTGTAAGAGGGATAAGCAAAACAAGGAGCGAGCAAACAAAACCCGCTCTCCTTTAATGACCCGGGCAGGTGAAAGGATCACCCACATTTTTGTATTCCTACTGCTGTTCTGTTGTGCTGTGCAACATTTTGCTACATAGACTATTTTATAGAAGAAAGCTAGAAAAATATTTATTATTAATATTAAAGCAATAGTGCATTGAAGAAATGGAAAGACATTAGAAATTGTGTAAATGCTTAGATTCACTTTTGGTGGATTTTTTGTACTTTATTTATAACTAATAAAACAAACCGCATTGCTAACTATAAACCTGTGCTGCACAGAAGCCACCTGGCAGGGCGATCACTTGGTCTTTATTTACTGCTCATTTCTGGTTTCATTGGGTTGGAATCAATTCTTCTTTCACTGCTTGTGTCTTTGATGTGCAGAAGAACCACTGCTGGGGTATGAAATGCTCTGCCCATCTGGTTTGCAGAGGCTGCTGGTGGCTGAGCCCCGTGGCGGAGGCGAGGTGAGGCCCTCCGCACCGGGCACATCGCTGCGCGTGATGTCCCGTGGCACCAGTTTGGGGATTAGGTACCAAAACTGCTTTCTAGAATTTCAGAAAACTGCCTGTTAAAGAGAGATTTCTCCTCTAAACGCATCACATGGTGCCTGTAAGATATCTTCAGCAAGTCCTGAAGAGGTATCAACAGGTTCTCCCTCCTCCTGGTGGAGAAGAATTTCCTTCTGTGTTGGTCTCTAGGTTAATAACTAAGGAAGGGGAAACTAATTGGAAGGAAAAAAAACAAACCTTCAAACTAATGGAGGTACATTTGAGGGTATTTTCAGTCGTTTTTGCTACCCATGGGTCATACACCTAATTTTGCCTCCTGCAAAGTCCATTCTATAGCTCCTCCTGCGCTTTTATTTTCTCCCACAACAAATGGTGCCAGTCTGTGCTCCTGCCCACTCTTCATTCAGCTGTTCCTCCTGAAAAGCTGAGACCAGTGCCCAGCTTTGACTGTGTGATTAGACTAAATAAGCTTGGGGAGAACAGTGGCTGCTGATCACAGAGATTTGGTTCCTGTAGCTGAAGGGAACTGCCGGCTCCTCCAGCATCCACCAAGAGCTGCGTAAGGGATGAACCGTGTTCACACAACACGAAGCTCTTGTTACAGGAAACTTTTAGAAACTCAAAAAACAGGTTAAAAGCGGCCCGCTGGCCCAGCTGGGGAAAATCTCAGTTTCTTGCTGAGATCCTGCTCATGTCCTTCGAAAGGGTGACGGCGCTGGGAGAGGTGCTGCAGATGGCAGTCGGGTTTGTTTCGGAACTGGAGCAGCAAACGAGCCGCCACGATCTGATAACAGCCCTGCTGAGCACAGTGCCTGCCTGGGGAGGGAGAGGGGCTGTGCCCATCACGGCACAGCAGCACGGACCAAGACGCAACATCTTTATTCACTGCCAGCATCTGCTCTCACAGCAGCTGCCCAGGGTCGGGAAGCCTAGCTCTTATTTGTGTGTTCTGTAGTGTCTAAATCTGCAGCTGGCCCGCAGGTTGCAGCTCAGAGCTGTACAACCCCATTAATAAATTTATTTTTTCTTGGATTTTTTTTTTTGTTTTGTTTTTTAGCTCTTTTCTAGTTTAAAGTGGACCTCTAGACATAAGGAAGGTTTTAAGATATTTTCTACCTACAGAATATAGGATACTTCACACCTGTCAGTCATTCCCCCTTCATAAACCTAAGGCTGATGTAGGCCTATGGCGCTTAGCATAGACCAAAAATGCTTAGCAACAATTTCATGGAGATTTGGAAATAATTCTCTGTGTCCTGCAGCAAGAAGCAACCTGTCCTTCAGCATGAAACACTGCTAAGTACCCCTAACTAGTCCTTGTTTATACTTTTCACTGGCAGCACCCAAGTGCTTTAGTAAAGCTAAATTTAGTCAACACAGCACTTCATCAGAGTCCCCAAATGGTGGAGAACACAGACACAATGGGACAGACAGGTTTCGAAGACTCACACTCCTGAGTGGTATGAATCTTGTTCTTTGCTCTTGCTTCTCATTTACATTATTGTTTTTAGGATGAAGGAATGTGCATTAAAATGCCAACAATTAGGAAATAAAGAGGAAAAAAAGAAGGTAGAGTTTAGTGGTGGGAACAGGAACTTTGTATCTGCCTGACATACCAGCTTTGGGATGCTTGGCCTCTGCTGGAAAAGATTGATTAAGCCCTGCAACAGGCATAGGACTAGGAAAATTTTGGCTTTTCTCCTCCCTAGATCTCCACTCGGCCAAGAATGTGTTGAATTTAGCAGCTTAATGCAAATCCAGCCGTTGGAAGAACTCCACTCTTGCCTTATTACTTCTGTAGCATTAGTTGTTGTAGCAACAGAGGGATTCCCCAGAGCCAGGGTGGAGCTGAGCTTTGCACTAACGAGGGGCTTGTTTGAAGCCTTTAGCGGCAAAAGGCAGAGTTCTTTCATGCTTTGCCAAGGTTGCCTTCGCGGGAGGCAAAGAGGGTGCTGACCTTCTCTCAGCAAACTCTCCCTTGGCCCTTGCCAGGGCAGCTTTGCCTGGAGATTTTGTGTTGAATAAGCCTGTCCAGGGATTGCAGGTGGCTTTGATGACAACCCAGGTACCTACAAACCCATCTCCCACCTCCACAGTGATTTGGTCACCCTGAAGGTATTAATCCCTGCTTCAGCTGCCCTTCAATCCATGGTTCTGGCCACTTGCTACCTGTGATTCCTCCCAGTCATGAGCACATCTTGTATGAGAGGTAAGGATTTATCTTTCCTCCTTGCCCCATGAAGGGCTGGTGTGTGGGTCAGGAGCTGCTTCACTGCTCCGCAGGGCTGGAATCGTGGATTCTTCGTGGAATCACAGAATCATCACAGGATCACAGAATGGTTTGGGCCGGAAGGGACCTCAAAGATTCAGTTCCCACCCCATGCCGTGGGCAGGGACACCTTCCACTAGCACAGGTTGCTCCCAACCCCATCCAGCCTGGCCATGGAAGCAAGGAGTGGTGCAGTGGGCTTGCCTGGGGGATGGCAGGGGTTAAACTGATGCTCTAAAACCAGCTTCCCCACCACCCTGTACCAAGTAGGGGATGACAGGAGCCAGCTGGAAATGCTGGGACTACAGCACTGTAATGGGACAAACTCCTATTTCACTGCAGCACACATTTGTCTAAAAACGGGCCAAACCTCTTGACAGGAGGGTTTTTTTCACCATGCTGGTTAGACTTGAGTGGGAGGGAACGCAGGGAGATCAAAAGCCTGACCCTTACTTTGCTTCAAACACCTGCTGGGGAACTGCAATGACACTGCACAGGAACAGCAAACCCAGATGCTCCAGACTTCACTCATGGGACCCCCTGGGTATCCAGGGACTCCAAGCCCTATCCCAGCAGGGTCCCTAGCAATCACCTCCAGCCTTCCTAAGGCTGTTCTGCTCCTCCTGTGGGCTCCCAGCTTCTTGCTTGGGGCTGGGCAGCACCATTGTGCCGTGAGGAGGGAGAACACAACCAGCGAAGGCTGCTATTATTATTCCTCTCAGTGAGTAGTTGATCACTGATGAGGTTGATTACTGGGCTCATTTAAGCAACTTGCTCTGCTCCAAAACCATAAAGGTTTCTAAAATGAATTAGTCTGAGCTATTATTTGTGAGCTGGCACAGACAGCCATGAATAAGGTCAAGTCTTCAGTGGTGCCTGCTGTGGAAAACAGAAATGCAGAACTTCTCTGGCAGGCCTTTGGTGGGCTACAGCAGGTTTTAAATGGTCATGAGCAATTGACACCCCCCCTAAGATGCTTCTAACTCCGGTTTCAGCATCACCAGCCTTTGCTGGGCCTCCTTTACCCATGAGCAGTCAGGGATTGAGCAGTGGGACACTCCTGCCTCGTGGCCTGGCACGTCCAGGTGAGGTCCCAGCAGAGGCATCATCCCTAACCCAGGAACTGGTGGGGTGGGTGGGCTTAGTGGGTTGAGCCCACTCTTGACCCATTTGATCCCTACTCACACAAAGTGCTTGTTTCAAACCAGCTTCCGGGAGAGGGAATGTCCTCTCCAGGGCAGGCTGGGAGGAAGGTCCTCATGGCTCAAACAGGCCCCTTTCTCCTCCAAAGGATGTACCCTGCTGCTTTGCTCCCTAGAAGGAGAGACAGGGCTCCAGAAGCAATGATTTATGAACAAATTTTCTTGTTGGTACCTGTAGAGATGTGAGTGCCTGGGAAGAGCTCATTGACAGGAGTACCAGCCCTTTCTGCCTCCGAGAAATCCCCTCTCCACCACAGAAAAAGACGAAATAGCAATCCTTATTAAAGGAAAAAAAAAATGTTAAAATGAACGGCAGTTGCTCTGAAACGGAGCTGGTATTCAGGGCATGTAGGGTAAGATTATCCTGAGTCAGCTTTGAATATAGTTAGCACAGCTTTCTTGCTGTGGAATTGATTATCTGGAAGGTCTTTTGCTCTGGCAGCAGTAACCATAGGTCTCAGCTCTTGGCAGAGTTGTAGGAATTCAGCCAGGGAGCTGAGTGTGCCCTGGGGGGGAAAAAAGCCCATGGAGTGGCAAACACCACCCAGATCCCACTGCTTGAGACCTGGCTGGGTGGATGCAGATGCTCCCCAAAATCCCTCTGGAAAGCTCTGCTGTTTTCCATGTGGTGCCCTCTGGAGATGTGCATGTGTGTGTATGGACGTGCAGAGCTTGAAGTTACAAGAAGTGGGAAAAAACTCCAAGCTCAATTTTCTTAAATGAAGGTGTCTCAATTCTCTTAATCTCTATGCTCATCAAAAAGTGGAGCCTGTCAGTGGGTCAGTGGGTTTTCTCATCCCTGGCAAGGCATAGCACTGAAAGCAGAAACATTTGAGCTGGTAAAGGACAGGTTATGTCTCCGCTGGTTATAGCTCTTAATCATAAGTAAGCAATAAATGTATTTATTTAATTCACAGTTTTATGTGCACTTAAAAAAAAAAAAGCAGTATTACTTTTACAAAATGTTAACCCAGGAAGAGTGTCTTGCTACTAAAAATCTCTCAATACAAAAGGCAGTGTTTTAAAAAGTAAAATGCGGTATAAAACAGTACAATGAGGAAAAAAAATGCATACTGAAGGAACCGAAACCCTCCTGCAGCCATGCCGTCCTCAGTGAGTAGGAAAAAGGTCCCGACAGATTAACCCATCCCCCCGGTTTTCATCCAGCCACTTCCCACAGGGAAATATGGTGGTGACACCAGTGGCCGAGTTGGTGATCTCCACCCTCTCCACCAGCCAGCCCGGAGCCAGGCCACTGTTGTCGTGCTCAATCCGGACCTTTTTCAGCTCCCCCATGTCCAGCGTTTCCAGGTAAAACCTGTTGGTTTTGCCTCGCTCAAAGAGGTTCCTGAACTTCTGCTTCAGCGCCCGCCTTCCCGAGTCCCCGTTCAGGCCGTAGATGGTGATGAACACGTTGGCGTCGGTGCCCGCGCCCTTCTCGAAGCCCGTGACCACGATGGTCTCGTATTTGACTGGCACCAAGCTCCGGGCTTTGCTGGCGAAGCTCTCGGTGACCTTGGCACACTCGAAGACCTTGTAGTCTCGCCTCTTGTATCGCAGAGGGATTTTCACGTTGCACCTGAAAAAGTACCTGTCACGGGGAAATCGGCGGCAGGTTAATGGCATGGACAGCCACTTTGTGGGGCAAGTGTTAGAGAATCATTGAATTGTTTAGGTTGAAAAAGCCTTCTAAGGTCGTTGAGTCAAACTGTTACCCCAGCACTGCCAAGGCCACCACGGACCCATGTCCCCAGGTGCCACATCCACATGGCTTTTAAATCCCTCCAGGCATGGGGACTCCAACACTGCCCTGGGCAGCTGGGACAGGGCTGGACAGCTCCTTGGGTGAAGCAATTTTCCCTAATATCTGATCTAAACCTCCCCTGGCACAACTTGAGGCCACTCCCTCTCCTCCTGTCCCTGTTCCCTGGGAGAAGAGCCCGACCCCCCCGGCTGCCCCCTCCTGTCAGGGAGTTGTGCAGATCTACAAGGTCCCCCCTGAGCCTCCTTTTCTCCAGCCTCAGCCCTTTCCCAGCTCCCTCAGCCGCTCCTGGGGCTCCAGCCCCTTCCCAGCTCTGTTCCCTTCCCTGGACACGCTCCAGCCCCTCAATGTCTCAATGTCCTGAGGGCCCAGAGCTGTCCCCAGCACTGGAGGTGCCCCAGCAGTGCCGGCACAGGGGACAGGCCCTGCCCTGGGGCTGTGGCCATGCTGTTGGTACAAACATGGAGCCAGCAAGTTATGGACTGTGCTTTCCTCTAAACTGCCCAATATTAATGCTGTTTCATTTTCCCTATATGTGCCAGCGCCTGAATATCTCTCTAGAAAGAGAGACACCATGGGACTTTTCAACTGGAAAATCTGACATCTCCCCACACAGCTACAGTCACACGGCACATGGGAAGGATCAGTGTGGGCCTCTTGTCACCTCTTTAGTCTGTGCAGTGGCATGTCCACTTACCAAGGCAGGACGAGCAGTCAGACCCACAGCTGACACAGAAAAAAAGGCATAAAAAAAGGAATGGGGAAGATGGAGGAGGTTTAAATCTCCCCTTTCCTTTCTAGATCACCCATCTCATCCTTAGCAGGGAAAAAAAAGAGTCAGAAGACAGAAGTGATAGGTACCAGATGCCGACAGCCCTTGTCTCTGCTGTGCTGTCTCTGGTGATGTGCGGGGAACACCGAGCACATCCATAAATTTCCTTGTACCTGGCGCTCAGCCAGGGGCTGGAGCACTCTGCTTTTAATGATGTATTTCATTTCCAATGATGCAGATCAGTTCCAAATGAGCTTTCCCCCCTTCCCCCACCTTCACTGAACTGCAGCAGGTCCTCCTGAATGGAGTGTGGCTGGAATGCAGCGTGTGTGTGTGTGTAAAAGAAACACTTGGAGGAAGGGTTACTGTGACTCCAGCTGTATGGTGTTTCTTAAGCACTTCCAATACTCTTGGCATTTTCTGCAGCCAAAGAGAAGCACTCATTCCCTGGAAAGAAGTTTTGTAGATGAGAAATACCAGGGGGAGCAAAATTTTACGCTGAGGGACAGAAAAACTGCATGAGAGTGTGATGGAGAGGATTCTTGGTGCCGCAGTTTAATTTCCTCAGCTGTGTAGTATCTCATGGTCTGGAGGCATAATGGTGCATGCCAATCTTCACAAGGGACAAAAAGAAAAAAGATGACCTTTCTAGCCCTGGAATGTGCAAGGCAAATCTTTAAATACAATCTTTTTGCATACTAACATCTACTACCGAAAGGAAAAATCCCAGTATAATTCAGAACTATTGCTGCAACAGTCTGGTAACTCCTTTAATTTGGTCTTTGGCTTGTCTGGGTAGGTTTTTTGGATATTTGAGATGGGTAGTATCTGAAGTGAGAACTTGTTCTCATGGTGCAAGCACTCCAGTTGTTTGCATGCACAGCAAACACCAAGGTGACGTCCTGCATCTGCAGAGATGGAGCCCTACTCCAGTGCAAGGACAGGCTGCAGGCTTCAGCCGTACCTCCTAGCGGCCCTCTTTAATTTAAAACAATCCTAAAAATATGGGGCTTTATGAGAAGACCTTTGGCCCCTTCCGAGCACACAGTCCCAGCAGTTTCAGCGTGCTCCCAGTGAGTTCAGTGCACGGATCTGATTGCACAGCTGGACTTCGAGGGTTCCAGGCTTTTCCCCACCAGGAGAAAAGAACATGTTTTAGTATGCAATTGACTGAGTTTTCATTCAGCAAATATTATTAAGGCTCTTCAGCTGGCTGATTAATTTGCTAGGAGAGACTCTTAGCTTCTTAAAAAAAAAAGCGCCACTTCAAGGATTCCTTCTTAAACACTCAATTGTCTCAGCTGGTACAAACTCCTTGTAGTTAAATTCTTTAGCAGCAATGAAAATATCACGGAGAAGAGAAGAAATCCACGAATAATGTCATGGATTGTTTTACTGAAGTGCAGTTTGTTCTGCAAATGGATGATCTCCCCTGGTCCTGCGCAGTCCCTGTGGAATCTGCTCCCCTTCCAAAGATGGGGCTCAGACCAAAGTGTGTAGGACGTGACCACACTCAGGGCTCTTCAGGTATGCTGGAGCTGCATGACCAAGACCTTTTCAGTCATGTGTGGCCTTTTGGACCAGATCAGAAGGATCTCTCATCCGAACTGCTCTGAATCAGAGGCTCAGGCTTTGTCTTACTCTCAGCAGGATTTTTGAACAGGATTCCAGGTGTCTAGGAGCTCTTTCACAGGAGTTCCTTAGAGGCTAATCTGTGCAGCGTACCCTACAAACTCCTTGAATTTCAGCCACTCTGATTATTTTCCATAAGGTGAGACATCAACTCGGCTGTGAGATTCACCCAAGCCAACTTGTTTATAAACTTACCTGCACGTGCAAATGCCCTCTCTAATAACTCAGAAATTGCACAGGTGAGTCAGACAAGGATGTTCTGGACCTGACACGCCAAGCTACATATCAGAAAGTAAGACTTTCTGTTATTTCTTAAGCCTGGAATGCTTGAGGAGGATGTGTGCAGAGCCGCTCAGCTCCCCCATGCCCTCCCAGGGCAGCTGCTTGCAGCTGAGAAGGCACTTACTTGTTGCAGAGCTCCATTTCTGTCACGGTAATCTCCTGGACGTGCCAGAAGACATCAGCTTTTGCGGATGACTTCTTCCCATCTTTTGGGCAGTGACCAACACAGATGGCTGCAATATCACCAACGTTCTTTGAAGAAAACTGGAATGTGTCTGTTGCTCCCCTACAGGAAACAGGGAGCAGTTTCAGCATCCTGGAGGCTGCCAGTGACTTGCCTCATATGGACATTAAGTAATTTGCACATGGCAATGGAAGATAGAAGATAAGCCTTCATTTACAGTTATTTGATTTAACCTACAATCATTCAACACAAAGTATAATTTCCATATTTAAATTTAGTATTTTCTCTGATTAGGGGTGACACTTTA
The DNA here is from genome assembly GCA_013389985.1 of Dryoscopus gambensis. Taxonomy (NCBI): domain Eukaryota; kingdom Metazoa; phylum Chordata; class Aves; order Passeriformes; family Malaconotidae; genus Dryoscopus; species Dryoscopus gambensis. The sequence goes on along the minus strand of WEIT01039004.1, from coordinate 133,780 downwards.
AATTGTGTTTGCTAGGACTTTCTAGGATAAACTTGAGCTGTTCCACATATAAAATCAATTTGCCTCATTATAGATAAAGCTAAAGAATGACTAATTTCCCCTCCAGCACTTATTCATTCATTCATTCTTGACAGATACTGTATCTCTTACACATCTACCCACCATAGCTGTTTTAAATTTGCTAGTTCAGCCACCCTTCCTGAAGCTTGGATTGGAAATCATTTACAGAAACAATTAAATCACAGAATCTCAAAATGGTTTGGGTCGGAAAGGACCCTAAAGATCACCTAGTTCCAAACCCCTGCCATGGGCAGGCATGGTAGGTCTCTGTCAAAGAGTTGACTGGATCCCTGTTGTGTCCCCTGAGTATGTATTTGGTTTATTTCCTTGGACTGGTCCTTGCTTCCTCCAAGGACAGCCTGTGACTCATGAAGAGTGGTGTCTAACTCCCCCAAAGACACCAACAGCTCAAGGCCAGGAGGAAGCTCCTCCTGATTTTTCGTATTTCACATGATGTCTCAGACAGTCATATTCCATTCCACATGAGCCACAATTTCACCTTCCTTTACCAGAAAAACCTTTCCTCCCTGCAAAGCAACACAACATGAGCAGCGCCTGTGACTTTGGCGAGGTCCCTGTCTCCTAAGGGTGTGCTGTGTCCTTGAACAAAGCAGAAAACCCTGCTCACACTGGAGCACTTTGGTCCCACATGAGAGAAGGAATGTGCCCCACGTTCCATGGATGTGCCTGCAGCAGGAGGCTGATTCCTGCCTTTCCTCACGCGACAGTGATCTCGCAGCCTTACCCCCCAGATCCATCTGCAGAGTCAGTTCTGAGCAGCTCTGACAACATCTAGCCTCCAACTATTATTACTTTCTCTCTGATTCCCACTGCCAGTGAGATGCTGTAAAAGGAACTAAAACCACCTCCAGCTTCCTTCTGCACCTCCCAGCTCAAAAACCACACAGCTTCCCTGGGCCCTTGCCAGGAGCCTCTTTGTATGTGCTGATACAAAAGGACACACACACACACACACACGCAACATCTAGATTCCCTCTCACCAAATGCCTTTTTCTTGTTGTTCTAAAACCTACTCTGTGACTGCCCACCAGAAGCTCATTTGTCATCTTTCCTTCAATTCAAGTGGGAAGCCATCAAGCTTTTTGGAAGGGGGGTGAGAAGCAGCATGTCACAAACACAGCTCCCTAAACCATCCTGGAGAAGAGGCGGCATTTGTGGAGGACACACAACTGGTGGGGAGTTCCTCTGGCCCACCATCCTGTTCACTACCTTTCAAATCTCCTTTTCTTGGAAGAGTTTTCCATAAGGAATTCCTTCGAGCGGCCCATCTTTCCTTCTAGGATGATCCAGATGTTTTCCTTTGTATCTGCATCCTCTCTGTCGCTGGTTACTGTGACAATCTCATAGGCTTTAAAGCATAATTAACACACACGTTAAACAGAAAAGGAAGAGCAGATGGCCTGCAAGATCTCTTCATTTGGCTGTCACTGGGCTCAAAAACCCCTTCCCTAATATTTATCACAGCACACAAGAGAGGAAGGATTTGCAAAATAAGGGTGGCAACACACTGAAATCTGTGGACTTTTGATGTCTAAGTGCTTTGGGGGTAGAATACACAAAAAATATGAGTCCTACTCAACCGGGCAGCAAGAATAGATGGAGTTATTCTTGGACTCATAGAATATTCTGTGTTGGAAGGATCCACAAGGACGATTGAAGTCCATCTTGAACAAGCTGTGTCCAGCTCCATGCTGTGCTAAGCACTTCATCTGAAACACAGCCCAAATCCTCCATATTTTCTTTTATTTTTTTTAGTTTTTTTTTTTTTTTTCCTGTGCCTCTGTTCCTAGCAGAGTGAGGGTCTCCATGTACCCAACAGGACGTGTTCAGATGCTGTAGCGGCCTCTAAGTACCCAAAATGGCCCTCACGAGGCTGATTTTTTTTCAGGGGCAGAGCAAAATCACAGTGAAGTAAAGTGATTATTGCCTCTCCAGGACTCTCCTGAAGAAGAGCACTGGTGCAGTAGTTCTTGAGATGGGCTCTGCATATCATCAGTGTGGTTAAGTAACCCTTGTTGGCTGAATCACCCACCACATCAGACAGAAGTGTAATTACCTCGGGCCCAGTGGGATTACCCAGAGCAGATCCAGGGCCATGGGCTGTTAAGCTCAGCTGTCATGTTCAGCTGGGACCCTTAAGCTGGTAGCCCAGAACGAGTTAGGGAGGAAGCTGGAGCAATGTTACTCAGCAAGCTTTAAGGACTGAACTTATTTTCCACCTCAAAGACTCGAGCACATTACTTCTAATGAGATCCTATCCATGTGTTCTCATGGCTTACTGATGGACTGAACCACTGCAGACGGGTCCCTCTCAGGTTTCAACCCAGAATGAGATATTTTACTTCCTCGCAAGTCCTGTTTTGTTTCTTTCCTATCGCAGCACTGCACCATTGAACTAAAGTGTATGTGAAATAACCCGTAAAGCCTGCACGGGAACCTCCAGCTTGCAGGACATGTGGTCCTATGGCCTCTGAGATCCCTCAGGAAATGACACAAGACCACTCCAAGCTCACCAGTCCGTTCCTTCAGTTCCAGGATGTCATTGTTGGCACAAGCCAGTTCCCTGATGAGCTGCCCGTCGTCTTCGCCTTTAGCCAGCCAGCGATCACACTGGAAGCGAAAAGTCTTGTCCATGGCAGAGTCCATCACATCAATATATTCCAAGTGCCAGCCTGGTGCAATTCCTAGAAAAGTAACAAAAAAAAAAAAGGCTTGGCTGTTTGCACATTGCTTGAGTAAGGAGGTGAGGTACCTTTCCTTGGCAGTTCCATGCTGCTGCTAGGAATCATAGAATCAAGGAATGGTTCGGGTTGGAAAGGACCTTTAAAGGTCAACCCTCCTGCCATGGGCAGAGACACCTCCCACTATCCTGGGTTGCTCCAAGCCCCATCCAACCTGGCCTTGGACACTTCCAGGGCTGGGACAGCCACAGCTTCTCTGGGCACCCTGTGCCAGGGCCTCCCCATCCTCACTGTAAAAAATGTCTTCCTTTATATATCTAATCTAAACTGACCCTCTTCTAGTTTTAAACCACCCCCGTTGCCCTCTTGCAGCAGGCCCTGCTAGAACATTTGTCCCCATGCTTCTTATAAGCACTGGCAGGGGCTCTAAGCTCTCCTCTTTGGGTTTGAAGTCAGAATGTAAAGTACAGCTTGCTCCTTCGGCCCTGCCAGCTAGCACGTGCAAGGAAACCACCCTTCCTGGCCAAGCAACCAGGGTGAATTCATGAGTGCGGGGACTGGATCTGAAAACAGGACACAGTAAAGTGATGGATGTTCCAGCAGGGATGACCAAATCAATTTACATTTCCTTTGGGGCCTTCTGAGGAGCCACAGCAACTTTTTAGCTTGCTACTTCGTTTGTTTGGTTTGCCTTTTTCCCCATTGGAAAAGCAACTTGAAAACAAAGAAAACAGCATTTGAGAACATTTCCCTGATTTCTTTGTTAAAATCACAGGAGCACTTGTTGACCTCGGTGGGGACGGGAGGTTCTGACAGTTTTACTTACAAGTCCTGCTATTAGTCAGACAAAAAAAGGTTATGTTCATGATGAGACATCTCTGCTCACTTATTATGTACATCCTGGAGAGATTAAACAGCTCTTGCTCTTCCAGGAATTCACTGCCGTGTGCCTATTTCCTTCACTTGCAAAAATTAATCCTCATTATCCTTGAATAGAAAATGATGGCACACTTTTGAGTTATGTCAACAAGTCGCCCTTCTCCTGTGGAGTGTGAGCCTCCACACCATGTCCTGGCCATTCTTTACCAGCCTCACAGCCATTGCTGTTTTTTACTTTGGCTTCCTGAACCTTGTCCAACTTAGGAAATTAAACTGTGCACTATGAATCACAGACCTCAACGAACAACACCGTTTACCCCTTAAATTTCAGGGGCACAGAACTGCAGAATCCTCGTGGCTGGAAGGTTCATCTGTAGAACATCTTGCTTAGAGCAAACTCAGCTAAAGCAGCTCCTCAGGGCTGTGTGTGGCCAGGCTTTTAATATCTCCAAGGATGGAGATTCCACAACCTCTCTGGGTGGCCTGTGACAGAGTTTGATTACCCATGCAGAGAAAAAAAAGCTTTTTGTCTTATTTTAAATGGAATTTTGTATATTTCAGTTTGAGCCTATTCATTCTTGTCTTGTCTGTGGACACTGGAGAAGAGTTTGGTCCGATCTGCTTTAATTTTACAGGTTGCCCAGGGAAGCTGTGGCTGCCCCTGGATCCCTGGAGGTGTCCAAGGCCAGGCTGGACAGGGCTTGGAGCAACCTGGGACAATGGAAGGTGTCCCTGCCCATGGCAGGGGATGGCACACTCTTGTCTTTAAGGTCTCTTTCAGCCTGAAACATTCTGTGATTCTACGATTCTGTGAAGTTCTCCAGAGCTCCCACTGTGAATTAACTGGAGCAGCTTGCTCTTCGGGGCTGTTCTGGAAATTTATTCTACACATGTTGGCAGTGTCAGCTGTTAATCTTTTGGTAGGATCTTTTCCATTGAAGTTCAATGAACCTCTCTGCAGCATATTCAGGAGGCTGCTCTGCTTCCATCAAAACTTCAGTGGCAACAGTACAGCATGAAAGAAAGAAAACATGCCTTCCTTCTGCAGTGAGAAACGTCAGTGACTGCAGACCAGGATGGAATAAATTGTTGATCTCAGCCCTGCTGCCAGCAGTGAACAGGATGATGGGGTCAGGATCACTGCTAAGCAGTACCAGAAAAGGGACTGAGGTGTACATACCCTCCTCCCTCTTCTCCAGCCAGTGCCAGCAGCCACACTCACCAAGAAGCTGCAACAAAATCCTGCTCTTTTATCAGAGGCAGAGATGGGACAGACCTGACTTTTCTGCAGATGTTGGAGTTGAGGACAAAGCCAGCTCCTCCCCACAAAGATGCTTTTATCAGCTCTGGGCTATTTAAAAAACAAGTGCTGAGCTCTGTCAGGGATCAACACTGAAAAGCAAATGCCAACAGGGTGTCCTTTACAGCACAGGGGTACATATATCAAGGAGCTGGATGGGCAGTCTTAGAAAAATGGTACAACTGCTCCTAAACGTTCTCCCCTCTTCTTTAAAAAAAAAAAAAAAAAAAATTCTCTTCTCTCTCACTAGAATTTGCCTTTTTCTCATTTTCATTCCTGATTGTTAGTGACTTAAATTAGATTAGGAGACCTGTACAAGGATCCCTAAATGCTTTTCATTTCTAGGAGAAACAGGTCAGCCCAGGTGAAAGCTGTACTGGCTATGTCCATAGCAGCATATCTCCCCACCCTATCCATGTCCCATGATGCCAGGAGTGGTGTCACATCAAGGGTTTCATTGCCACAACATTGAACACCATTTAAAAGCTGATGTGGAAATGGAAGGGTTGGTTCATGTCTGAAAAATACATTCTGCTCTACCAGAAAATGTATTGTTTTTCTCTTGTTTCAGACTGGGAAAGTATATATAAAATTCCTTTTTGCATTGGTCTGGAAAAAAAATGGAAAGACCAGTGATGCACAGAGCCTATGTGAGACTTTCCCTCTGCTGGGCTGGCTCTGTGTGCTGGGGATCATGTCAGCAGAAGGAGAACAAATCATGTCTGCAGAACTACTTTTCAGGTCATGAAATCCTGGTTTCAGGCTATTATCCCGTTTACCCCTTATGTTCCTCTGTGACTTTTGCAATGGGCTCAGAGACTCTACAGCACCTAAGCAATGATAGGAAAGAAAGCTCCAACCCCAGAGTCACCAAATCCTCAGCCCAAGCTGGTTTGTAGAGCAGCATAGGAAGGAGGAAGAGGAGCCAGAAAGGTGATGTGAATGTAGCAGGGTGAAAGGCTTTCCCAAGTCCTGACCACTGCTCACACAGCCTGGCTGCAAGGAGAAACTGCAGGATCTCTGCAGCAATGGCTCATCAGCCCTTCCCCTGGACACTGTCCCTGATCCTGATCCACTGTGAGAGCCAGAGCTGCTCCATCACTCAGCTTTGGGTGCTTGCAGAAAAACCCAAGCAGACCTGTTTGTATCCCGCTGACACCTCAAACAACAGTCCCAGGAAAACAAGGGCTCAGGAAAACATCAGCTGCACAGATTTCTGCCATGACCCCAGTACAAACCAGGACCACTACATTTGCCTCCATTAGTGCTTTGGGGCAGAAGGGAAGAAATAGAACATATCAGTAGTTCCTGTCCAATCATGCAGGCCTTGGTCTTTAAAATAATTTGGCGAGAACTGTGCCTTTGTGAAAGGTCCCCTACCACCAAAACAAGTGTTCAACACTTGTAACAAAAGGTATTTCACCCCAGGCCTCATTTTGCTGCCACTGAAATCCCCAGCAACAAACCTGCTTTAATAAAACCCATGGCAGTGTCACATAGACTCCTTAATGGTCTGCAGCTGGAAGTGACATTTTCAATAGTGTGCAAAACATTTCAAATGTAATTAGAGGAAGAGAAGAGCTTTGGGCAAAAAAGAATCACTTTGCTTGCTTGACTCTGTATAATTTAGTGTGATGTAGGGAAATGTATTCTCTTCCCCAAATGTCCTTGTCCAAAAGAGCAGTTATTTGTCCCATTTATCCTCTCACTTAAAAGGATCCAAGGTGGCCACTGGGTGATACTGGGCAAGGACCCCCCGTGTACATCTGAAAGGCCCTCACAGGACCGTTTTTCCTTTTCCCCAGGTGATGCTGGAGGTCTGTGCTTTCCTGACATTAGACAGGTTGGATTGTAAGCTCCTTGTCACCCATTTCTGCAGTGATTAGCACAATTGAGCCTGACTGTAGAAGCGGTAGATGAAACACAGATAATGACATTACTGCTTCATTTAACTAAAACCCCAGCCTGCAGCACCAGAAGCTTCCTTTGCCTCTCTCAGGAGCAGCCACGACTTGCCTGTACTTACTGCTAAAACATTAAGCCATTTTGACACCTGCAGAAGCATGGGAAGATGGGAGAAAAAAAAGAGTGAAACAAGTGTGGTGGATCCACTGCTCACCTGGCACCTGGTCCCTGACCTTGCTTTAGTGAATATTACCTATTCCTTGCAAAGAAAGAACTGGTGGGATCAAATCTGCTGGCAGAACCACATTCTACTTGGATACACACATGTCCATGGAAGTCTCTACTTTTTGCAGCCGTATTCATGGACTATCCTCTCTATCCCTTATCTTTCTGTAGCATATCTCTTCTGGTTTGGTTTTGGAAGCAGCTGATGCCTGATCAAGGATAATAGTAGTCATTACTGGTGCTTATGTATCCACAGGAGTAAAAAATCCCTCCTACTTGGGACACTGACTGCTCAGGGGCCAGTGAAGAATTGCTGCTGCCAAGACATTCGCAACCATCAACCAGCACTGCTCAGCCCCTTAACTGCATTTTTCTTTTTAAATTTTATTTTAATGTTGTTTGAAACGTGAAGTAATGACCATTGCACAGACAGTTCATCAGCCTTGCATCCTCTGGCATTATCTGTCCCCTGCCTGCTTAGGTGAGCATCCATCCCTAAACCCCACCTCGTGAGGCATCACCCAGAAAGTGGTGGGAGTTTTGATAGTGGCATCGAATCGCTAGAAATGGAGCGTTAATTGTGAGGTGTTAAAACCATAGCATCTAGCTGTGCATCAGTACATCTCAAAACACTCTAAGAAGGTGAATAATTTTTATCTCTAATTTACATAATTGAAAATGAGGTACAGGGATGTGATTTACGCAAGGTCATTCGGCAAGCCAGTGGCAGAATAAAAATAGATCCATTTTGTATATCTCTCCTTTAGGATCATGGTAGTTCACACCACAACATTTCTCATCAGGGCAGACAGGCAAGGCAAAACCTCTCACAACCTTTGAGAAAGCAGATGATTAGCACTTGGGACAGTTTTAGAAAATAGGTGCCTTGCACCCCCTCTCCTCAGGTGTCTCTGCAACTTGTTCAGTCCAGGATTTGACTCAGGTCAAAATCACCCATAAATTACCCTTAGACACACCCCACTCCTGCAGCCCTCACATCTTACAGATAAACTACTCCTGTGCAAAATCACTTAGCAGCTCAGACTGGAGACGGAACGATTTCTCAGATTGTATTCTTGTGATTGAAGGAAATTTTGTATTTTATTGAGGAATACTTGAAGCAAAAGCTTTTAACAAGGATGCAGGATAATTTGTCCCTAAGAGGAGCAAAGGAGGCCTCTAGAAAAGAGAAGCTTTTACAGAAATGATAATTCTAAGGCTACATCTGGCCTTTTGGGCTCCTTCTGAACTGTTCTGCAGTTCACGAGACTGGAAAGGAATGAATGCACAAGCTCAACACTGAAGTATTCTACTTCTCTGTGGGTCTGCTGTTTTAATTCCTTACATCTTTTTTCTGTTTTGTGTCAGCTCTAGACTGTGGCACCTTGGCAGTATCTGTTGGTAAAGCTCTAACCCCTTTAGCACATCTTTCACAGAATCCTGGAATGGTTTGGGATGGATGGGAGATTGAAACTCATCTTGTTCCACCCCCTGCCATGTGCAGGGACACCTCCCACTATCCCAGGTTGCTCCAAGCCCTGTCCAACCTGGCCTTGGACACTGCCAGGGGTCCAGGGGCAGCCATAGCTGCTCTGGGCACCCTGTGCCAGGGCCTGCCCACCCTCACAGGGGTGAAATCCTTATCTTTGTGATAACACTGTTGGGCATAAGGAAAAAACCTGGCATTGAAGAGAGAGGAAGGTGCAAGGCATGTGAGGGGGGCTCTGTGGGTCAGTGCTGGGTTCTCCCGAGGTGCTGAGGGCAGATTGGGACAATTTGAAGGACTAATCAGCCACGGCACAGTTGCTGGCATGCTGCAGGCCTGCAGACTGCACCTTCACATGTGCCCAGTCTGAGCTGCAGACTTCAATGCATCCAGAGAGGCGTGCAGGAGTTGACACTGTCTTCCTCTGTGCTGAGCCACCAGCAGAACAGGGAGCATGATGGACTCTCCTCTCCTTGGGCAGTTTTACACATCTATTTCTCTTCCTCTCACTTTTTATTTAAAGCAGAAACTCTTCAACAAATCTGCCCCGAGGATCAGCAGACTTTATGAGGCAACAGTCAAGAGCTGAGAGGGGGGCTTAGAAAAGCCCTTCTCAGGCCTGAGAGCTGAGTAAATCCTTGCAAAGAGCTAAAAAAGACAGTTCTTTTTTTTAAATAATTTATCGTCTACAAGTGCCCCAAAGGCTTGGCATCACGTCCATGAACTGCAGAAAGAGACCTCTGGAACAGCTGTGTTCTGTGAGTTCAAGGCCTGGGCNTTTTTTTTTTTTTTAAATAATTTATCGTCTACAAGTGCCCCAAAGGCTTGGCATCACGTCCATGAACTGCAGAAAGAGACCTCTGGAACAGCTGTGTTCTGTGAGTTCAAGGCCTGGGCAATTTAACATCTGAGTCAAGATACTGCACTTTGAAAAGGTAGTACCTTCAGAGAAAGAAAAGAAAAACCAAGGGTATATAAATGGTTTTGACTTGAGTCCATATCAAGAAAGGGAATAAGATACTTTCTCTCTTGGAAGAGCCACCCAAAAGGAGTCACTGGGGCAGTTAGGCTATTTAAAACTCTGGTAGACAATGCCAGAGCAGCTGGTGAATTGAGAGAAAGGCCCTGTTAAGGCAAAGAAGAAGTTTGGCTCCATAACCTTGGTATTTGCTTTTGTCTTTGCTCCTACAACACAGAAAAGTCTAGTTCATCCATAATTGGAGTCTTCCTGGCTCCCCTTGGCTGGTGGCAACTGAGATAATCAAGAATCTGAAATTAATTACTTTAGACAGACTGCTTAGCACCTGGGTTCAAATATACTCAGGCAGATGAGGGAGCTAAGCCCAGATTTCCCATATCTCCTTGCTTCATGGAGAAAAAGGCAACAGCATTCCATTAAAAAAAAAAAAAAAGGGAAAAAAGGCTTTTTCTAGGTAAATAATTCTGTTTCTGAGAAACTTTCAGTCATTCTTCCAGAATGGTGATTTAGTCCTTATAGCAGACAGAAAAAAAATATTGAGGCCTATATTTAGAAAGCCAGCGTTTCTACAGACCTACAGATACTGATCTTGCATAAATGTAGAAGTAAATGAACTGAGATATGAGAAAATACACAGTGCCTATCTGAGATCGGGAGATGGGGAGTCTGGAAGTGATTAAATTTGCTCAGGGAGTCTAAATATATTAGGTCGAACATCAGTATCTCAAAGTAAACAGGGGCAAGATAAAAAGACATGGAGCAAAATTAAAACTAAATTTCATTCACGTCACTTTGCTGTTACCAGAGTCTCACTGGTGAGCTCTAAACATCTAAAAAAATCAGGAACAAGTTCCTTGAAATTGCAGTTGTGAAGTCTTTAAACTGCCTATTTTCAAATGAGCAACAACTTCCTCCCTAATAGTTTTTACTGAAGTTAGAGAAATTAGATGGAGGCTTCATTCCTCCTTTATGTTTCATACAGAGATGCCACTCAGCAGCTTCTGTGGGGAAAATGGCATTTAAAAACATTAAAGTGGGACCATAAAACCGGCGTGCTTTTCCAGAGGATGGAAACACGGTGTTTGTAATTTAAAGACCTTCTGACAGTCTTTGCCACGGCAATTACTGTCTCTTCAACTCTGAACACCCTACTGCAGTCAGACTTCAGTGAAAGGATAAACAAAAGTGGGATGAGAACTGGGAGCAAAGCCACTGCAGCAAGGCTTCACCAAGGGAGAGGGGTGCTGAGCTGTGGTGCATGGCATAGTGAACACAATGGGCAAGGCATTTAAATTTATTTTATCCTGAAATACAGGCAGATGGTTGGCATCTTGCTATGACAAGGAAAAATAAGCCTTTTGATGGTTATTACTTCCCCTAACTAGCCCTGATGGGGCACCTAATGTGGTGTTGACATTGGTCCCAAATATCAGAAGGACGTGGGGCTGCTGGAGCCAGGCCAGAGGAGGCCACGGAGCTGCTCCCAGGGCTGGAGCCCCTCTGCTCTGCAGCCAGCCTGAGACAGCTGCGGGTGCTCTCCTGCACAAGAGAAGGCTCCAGGGACACCTCAGAGCCCCTGGCAGGGCCTCAAGGGGCTCCAGGAGAGCTGCAGAGGGACTTGGGCCAAGGCCTGGAGGGACAGGACACAGGGAATGGCTTCCCAGTGCCAGAGGGCAGGGCTGGATGGGATCTTGGGAAGGAATTGCTGTGTGTGAGGGTGGGCAGGCCCTGGCACAGGGTGCCCAGAGCAGCTGTGGCTGCCCCTTCCCTGGGAGTCTCCAAGGCCAGGTTGGACGGGGCATGGAGCAGCCTGGGACAGTGGAAGGTGTCCCTACCCATGGCAGGGGGTGGAACAGGATGGGCTTTAAGGTCTCTTCCAGCCCAAACCATTCTGTGATTCTGTGACTGAGACTGATAACTTAGAAGGTAAGGAAAAAACATCAAGTGTCCTCCAAGTATTCAGTACTCAAGGAGCAATGGGGTAGGCCAATGTGAGGCCAAGCCTTCCACAGGCCAGTGGCAGAGAACCATTAGTCCAAAAGAGCCAGAAAAAAGGTAAAGAAGGAATGATCAACATCTGAAGCCTCAGACTAGTGGTACATACAAACACATTTTTATTTAATACCCAAAGTCCCTCATGCATCTGACAAAAGACATACTTGACCCCTGACCCCACTACTCATTTAAGAGAAATAGAGCCAGGAATTTCTAGGCAGTGCCACAGCCCATTTATATAAATTATATATAGGAAGCAGGCATATATTCAAAGGATAGCTATATCCTGGGATCTCAGCAGTAATAAATGCTCTACCCACCCAACAAACTGTCATGCTGAATTGTCTGAAGTTTTAGGTAGGAGATGCCTTTCATGTGACTAATGCAAGAACAATGTAGACAATATATGTTATGATTTAAACAACAGTTTTCCTTCTTTCTCAAGCAAGTACATTTTTACTGAACAAAACCTGAGCATGGTGTTTATCCAAGGCTTAAATTAACCCTGCTGTCAGCCAAGTCTTGTAAGAACTAGTATTTATAGAGTGGAAAGCAGTGTTACGAGGAAATAAGGAAAGAGAATATGAGGTTGCCAGGTGTATTTATATACATATTTCAGGTTCTAGACACCCAGCTTAGTATTTTAACTGAGTTGTGGTGGCTATCCAGGTACATGTTCTTAGCCCAGGGCAAATTTAAACTAATTGAGCCTATTTACTGCTTAGCCTAAGGCTAAACACTGTTACATCCCTTTGCCACCAACCAGCTGCACACAGCCAGCAATTACCAACTTGTGTCAGCAGCATCATCAGTGGCACTGAGAAGGTGAACCATGATCACTTGTGAAAGAAGGAAAAGGCAACAAAACCCTCCTGGATTAACATGATTTGCTCGTCACACCCCAGGCAACAGCTGCCACAGGATGTGTGGGTGCAAATGTCTCCTGGGGTACCTGTGCAAGAACTTGAATGAGAAGAATCACTGGAAGTTACTTAATGGACAAAAATGAGATCCAGTTCAGGAAATGCCCTGAGCTACTAGTAGTAAAATGCAGAGGATTGTGAAAGGATTACACATGCTCACTCAGTCTGTCCTGTTCCTCAGGCATCCAGTGATGCTGCTGTTGGAAAGAGCCGCTGGGCTCCACAGACCCTCGATCTGATCCAGTTCTCACCTTCCTGCATCCCAGTCTGTCCCTGTGCCTGAGCCCTAAGGACCAGCTTTTCTCTGGTGGGTGTATTTCATCCTGTTAGCATGGCCAGTCACCAGGCAGCCATGATGCCTCTTGAGGAAAAAGTTCTTTTAGCACACATTTTAGCTGGTGATAGATTTGAAATCAAATCTGCAAGTCCTTGTTGATTTCTTCCTGCTATCAGAAGGATGTCTGATCCACTCTTGGAACTGCAGAAAAGCCTGTTTACTGAGCTAAACCTCGCATTCAATAACCCTTTCCATATCTATATCTAAACTGCAGATCCAAGGAATTAGTGTTTTGGCAAAGTAATCAGGTGAAAGCAGCTCCCTTACTGCATTCAGCACCAGCTATATAACATGATATTATAGAGTTTAATCAACTAAATTGTGCTGTTTTATGGGAGTGATGAATATGAGCTCAGAGCTCGCAGTTTCTGGGAATAAACAATCATGTAAGGTGGATGCATTTCCCATATTTCACAGCAGACAGAGGCTACGATTAGATGTGCTTTTTCTTTCTCTTTCTCTAAGACTTTCCAATGGGAAAGTCTAATCCAGAGATAGCATCTTTTATTAATAGAGCGTGACATGCATCTGCCACAGCTTGGTTGTGGTTGTGTGAGTAGTTGAGAAGACAGTGGCCAGGTCATATCATTGCTGGCATAAAACCCATCCCAGCCATAAACCAGATGCCTCAGTACAACCAGGTAACGACTGGATAGTCCTGCTGCCATTCCTCCCTGGATTTTGGTAAATATTACTGCCAAACAGCTTTGTTAATAGCAACTCAGGTGAATTTATGGGAGCCACGGAGCTTCACCTTTGGGCTGCAGCAAGGGCTGGCCAGTGGTGAGCAAGCCATTGCTAATTCAGTGTAATCTCTTTCACATGGAGATGGGATGGGATGGGATGGGATGGGATGGGATGTCACCACAGCAGTGTTAGTGATGCATTTGTTACAAGACACCTCTTGGTGCCTGAATGACAACAGAAATGACTGTGAGAGTAGTACTGAGCACTGCTCTGCTGCTTGTGACACCAGTCAGGGTGTCCAGCAGCAGGGAAATGTCAGAACCTCTCTCAGCGGCACACTGCATGCTCACCAGCTGATGCAGTGATCTTTATAAAGAGAGACACAGGTCTTTATTTCTGTCTTCTAAGGCTCGCTGCGTTATGCCAGGCTGCATTACCCCGCGTGTCGGTGTCAGGCTGAGAGAATTAAATTGCTCTGGAAGTGCCATGCTGGCCGGTGTGAAAGGTGTGCATGGATAGAGTGAGTGTGCTGGGACAACAGGCTGGATGGCGTTGCTCAGGGGGAGGCATCCCCGGTGCTGCAGAGGTGGCTGTAAGCCCTGACCGGAGCTGGGGACCCGCTGCACCAACAGCCAGGGAGAGGGTCACCTGCGTGAAGGGGGTGTGCCCAGACAGGGAAGCTGGGACACAGGATCTGGGTAAAATCCAGGTAAATTTCCCAGCCTGAAGCAGAGCTGGGGACAGTGCCTTCAGCCTGCCTTGTGTCCATGTGTTTCCTCAAGTGAAAACATCCCGAAGTGTCCCACAACCCATGTCACTGTCCTGACCTTTGTTGTCGTGCCAGATCCGCACTTTGCAGAGGTCTCCCAGGCTCAACATTTCAGAGAAGCTGAATTCGTCCATCTGGTTCCTCTCAAACTTGTTAGACTTGTTGGACTCCTTCAGAGGCAGGGTGCCGCTGTCCCCATACTCCCCAAACAGGATCAAGGACACGTTGGCGTCGGTGCCTGCTCCTGGAAGGAGAGAGGAGGGAAAAATGCCATGAGTTACCCTGCCATGTTGGGCTGACTCCCAGCCCCTAGTCACATGGGGAGGCAGCAAAGGCAGGCTGGAAGAGGCTGCAGGGGTGCTCATGTTTCTCTGGGCACAGCCAAGACATTTCAGTGGACTTGTGCAGGATCCTGCAGGGAGGACAACCAGCCCTTCCAGTCCATCCCACAAGTACAGCTGGATGCTTTGTCCTTTGCACTTGAGGTGTGGTGACTGTGATGATGGCAGTGCTCATAGGAAGCAGGAATACCTGTTCCTGATGGAGGACTGTCCATCACAACGCTCTGCATGGGACGTCAGTGTTGTAACTCCCATTATTCCAAGGTAGCTTGGGAAGTAAAGTGACTTACCCAGCAGAGTCCAGCAACCTACTAAAGAGTGCTAAACAACATACCTTAATTTTTCTAGCTACTAAGTGTTGTCCTGAGCTTCCCACTGAGGCACAGTCCCTTTTCCACAGTCAGTCATTCCCTCCTGCAGTCCCACAACCTTCTCCAAGCACTTGTGGCACTCAGGATGCTTCAGCTGGGGCCTGTCTCCTCTTGCTCTCCCTGTGTTGTATGGTACAGGGATTTCGGAGCTACGTGCAGATCATCAGCCAAGCCACTGTGGCATCTCATGACCCACTCCCCTGCACCCCCAATAGATCTTCCCTCCATATTGCTCCTTCTCAAAAAATTGTCCACGTGGCATTTAATGGAAAAGTCCCAGTTTCTCACGCAACAGTTTGTCCTACAAACTCCCACCTTCTTATAGTGTATATGTTAGGAAATTAAAAAATTTCCAATATGATCTTTATTACCTGATATTGAATGTCATATGTCCTCTACTGTCCATATTTTGCCAAAGGAAATAGCCATGCTGTTTCCCTGACTTTTGGGGAGTTCAAGGCCAAACCACCACCTGGAGTGACCTTACATTTTAGCTGCAAGTGTTACATTTTCACCTGGCACTATTTATAATTCGACCAAAATGATTGCATTTTAATTTTGACACCGTAATATAAAAGCAGATTCACAGAGAGAAATAAGATTACACATGGGCAGAGAGTCATTGCTGTGTCAGAACCAAGGCCCTTAAATTTTGGGAAAGGAAAACGAGATCGTCAAACTCAAATCTGCCTTACAAAGAAACTCAGCATCTGCTGCCCTCGTTTGGATAGCCCAGCTTTGAAACTCTAACCTCCTGCCAGGCCCTTTCTTACACAAGAGTATCATAAATCCACTTTGAGCCGCACAGACAGTATTTCCCACAGCTCCATTCAAACACAGTGCAGAGACAAAGTTAGGGGGACTGTAAACTTCTGGAGAAAGGTCCCACTTCCACAGGATTATTACTTAAATACAGAAGTTAGGGAGAAATCATGACTGTTCTCACAGAAGGACTGGAAAAAAAATCACTAAATGAAAAAGAGGAGAAAAAGAGTTATATAAAGGAAAGGCAAAGGAACATGTGGTGCCCATGCGAGAACTTGCCCATGTTAAAGTGGGGCTAATTTTCAACAGTTCCCTGGGAAGGATTTAAGTAGGAAGAGAAAGCATCAGGGATTCAGGCAGTTCATCTGGTGGTACTTTTTATGACCCCAAAGCTTGCTGAGGTGAGGAACAAAGCGAACTGAAGTCCATTTCCTTGCAAGGAGCAGGCTCCTAATTAATGCCAGGTCTCAAAAAGCACAGAGCCAACTGTTTCTTAGCAAAACTGTCCCTGCAGGAAGAAGCTTATGAAGGTCTCATGCTGTGACATTTCCCTCACAAGCAATTAGCAGGAGATGGGAAAGTAAAGAACAGAAATGTTAAATCAATGTACATTTCACCTATTTGGGTCTCTGATATTTTTTGTTGTTGCTGTTGTTGTTGCCAGTTCCAGGAAACTGCCAGGCACATTTAGGATCTGTAAAAAACTGCACAAATGAAGAGATGAAGGTACTGTGGTTGCACCAGCCTCAACTGGTGAAGAGTGCAATAGCTCGTGGATTGATATTGGGATCTGCAGAACTGAACTGAACTGAACTGAACTTCATCATCAACACTCAAAACAATGGCAGAGTGTTTCCTCAGCAGATTTCCAGCTACGAGTAGATTTGTGGGAGTGACTGACATGCTGAGTGCCAGAATTCCAACCCAGATGGACCTTGAGAAACTTGAGGACTGGGCAAACAGAAATCCCACGGAATTCAGCAAGGAGAAATGCAAAGTCCTGTGTCTGGGTTGGAATAAACTTTGCACGTGCTGGGAAGTTGAAGGTGACCCAAAGTAACATTCATATTCTGATAGAATCCAAGCTAGCAGGAAGTTTTGCTCAGTGCAAAATGCCAGTTTGAATTCCTGGGTTGTGTCAAGACACCGAAAAGAGCTCAGTGGGTGGCTACCAAGATGGACAAGAGCTGGGGTACACCACTGTGAGGAGAAGCCTTGAGAGGGGCTGGGGCAGATGCACAAGGGTCCTGTGTGCAGGGACAGTGATAATGGTGACAAGGCCATGTACTGTGTCACATCATACCCTAAAGAGCCACAGCCACAAGCTGCTGGGGAGGTTCTGGGTGGGAATGAGGAAAAAATCCAAGTTTCTTAGGAATATGGTGCAGATCTGGATCAGATGCCTGGGGAAGTGGTGGCATATCACCATCCCTGGAGGTGTCCAGTGTTTAGCTGACAACAGTCCTTTGAGCAGGAAAATTGGTGAAAAAACGTCCAGAGGACCCTTTCAGCAGGAGTCTCTATGATTATATGATTCTTACTGAGCAGATGCTTAATTTTTAGCCAAAATCTGGGCTTGAGTCACAGCTTTCTGAGGCCAAAGAATGTCCTTCTTTTGACATAACAAAGACCTGGATAAGGCACTAGGAACTGACACCAACTGTCCTAAATTATGTAATTTGTAGGTTGGAACTGAGCTGACAACATCCTAATTAATCTTATAACAGCAGAGGTAAAAACCTTCTGCTTCATTAATGGTTGGAAAATGAGAAAGCAGTATTCATTCACTCCCCATCTTTACTGCCTTACCATGTATATGATGCCTACCTAGAGAAAGTAAAAATTAACCAGCCAAAGGACATTTTTGTGCCTCAGAAAGAGCCATCAGGTGGTCTGGCTATATTGCGCCTATGTCTATGGGTCCTGCCTTGAAGAAAATCAGATTGTGCTTTACATATAAGATCAAGACCTTGGTTTAACCAAAGATCACCCATCTGACTTGGGAGGTGTATGTCCTAACAACCTCTTCTTACCTATGTGTAGTCTGAGAGCCATCTGAGGTACTGCTGGTGGTGGAAGAGAGGTGATTTGAGCTTTATGGGAGTGGAGTCTTCCCCTGTTGCAACCTCTGTAGGTTAAATCATCGTTGGAGTAGAATGACTTCGCAAAAGCCAAACTGTGACTTAAAGGGATCTTTGAGGAAAATGTAAAGCAATGCTGTTGTTAAACGTGTGTGTGTGGTGGGAAAGAAATAGCTTATGTTTTCTAGTTCACTGCAGGACATTCTTTGAGGGATTCATTTTCCCTAATTTTAGCCATCTAGCCTGACTTAATCATGCAGTCTCTGTCTGAATCTGATGAAGAAAAACTCAAGAGGCAGAGACCCTCAGGAAGGTTTTCCAGACCACTGATGAAGACTCTTCTCTCCCAGATGAATTGACCAGAGACAGTCTAGACACTAAAAGCAGAAATATAATTTTTCAGACAGTGGCAAATAGGTGAGATTACTCTGCCAGCTTTTTTTTTTCCTTCAGTGATTCTTATGAACTGGAAAGTTGAAAGCCATTGCAAAGAAAAACTTTATACCTAGAAATAAACACATTTGATTCCAGTCCTTGTGCAGTACTGCTGCTCCTCAACAATGTCAGTGTGGTAGGAGATGATATAACATGTTTAAACACCACCAAGGATAAAATGTCTTTCTTCCTGAATTGGTTCAACCAGGAGTAATTGTGGAATACATAATGATCAAAAAGGGGAGATGGTTCATGACTTGCACCCGCTTTAGATAAGCTGGATAAAGTTCAGCATTATGTCAGTGAGCAGTGTGATCTAATCACAAACAGACTCTTTGAAACCTCTCTGTAATCTGCTCTTTCCTACTGGTTGTCGCTGTTCATAATGAAATAAAATGTTTCTCCATTAATACCCGTCATCCTTCATTCAATGGGAAGGGCAGATCTGTCTCCTGCTGCTGTCATTTTCTATTCGCCTCTCATTTCTATTTCCATCGCCTTTGAGTTAGGGCTGGTTTTCACAAAAAAGGTCACAGAAAGATCTACCGTTATACTAGACGGATGGCCAGATACATAAACAAATCTTCCTCTCTCACTTTTGTTTTTTGTATTTCACTACGTGTTTTTCAGACATGCAGCCAGCAGGGAAGATAGATAAGAAACGGTGAGGTGGCACGAAGATGCTCTGCCAGGGAAATTTTCATATTCTTAGATCAAACCTCAGGAGCTGCATAAATTACCGCTGATAAAACCAGGGGGAAAAAAAGAAGAAGTAACAAAAGAAAATAATAAAAGAGATTTAGAGGTCAGGAGGTGGTTATGTGGACTGGTGTGACAGAACCTCACTTCAGGACCAACCTTTGAAACAAGGTGTCTTCAAGACAATGTCTGGCTTGCCCCATCGTGGCATGAGACACTTCGTACGTGGCTGCAGCTTTCATCCAGCAGCCTGACAAAATTTCCAATGAAAAGAGGCAGTGATCCCAGGAAATGACATTGAAACCCCATTTTTGGCTCTTGAAGCTCTACAGCTTTCCGTATACTCCATTCCACCTTTTCTATCTGGTATGCATTGAGGGATGTTTTATAACAGCCTGAGATAAATGGTCTCAAAACACTTGGAAGAGGTGGATGAATCATTGCTATATGCTTTGGGCAAGGCAGACAGTGCTGACTGAAAACCTGAAGCACACCAGCTCTGACCACCCTACATGGATGGACCTGACCAAAAAAGAAAAATGAGTCTGCTGACCTCTAAAGCTTCGTCTGGTAATAGTTTCTGTTAAGGTGTCTTCAGAGGAGTCAAAGAGCAGTCAAACCTGGGCCTTGTGTCTAAATATGTGATGCGCAGAGCTGAGATGAGAGTGAGTTTCTCAGAGTAACACTGGTGAACAGCCAGCCAAAATCGTTTTATTCCAGCTAAACTATGTTTTTTAAACATATATTCAAATGAAGCAGATATTTTTTTTTCCATTGCTAAAAACCACACATCATACTAGGAAAGTCAAAAAATATCTAGCAAGGACCAACCTCCAACATCACTGGTTTTAACCTGAAGAGTGTATGTGGTGTCCTCCATCATCTGCTCGTCGTTTATGAAAGCTGGCATCTCACACACCAAGCTTCCCTTGGCATTTTTCAGCTTGGACAGCCAATCCCCATAAGTAAACGTGGCCACTTCTTGATTAGTAAGATTCTTCAGGATGATCTGTGAAGAGCCAAAAAGGCGGAAAGAACTTACTCTAGTTACCATTTGAGTGAGGGCAAATGTTAAACTTATAAAGTGCATGGTCAGGTAGGACATGGGGAGAGCTTGGCCGTAGCTCCAAAGCCTGTGCTGAGCCCTTCTGGGATAAGTGGAACTCTTTCCTATGGGCAGTATTTGCTGTGGTGGTTTGCCCTGAGAAATAGTCTTCATAGTATGATAATGCTTTTTCAACCATGTGGCAAAGCAAAGGAAGAAATTTGCTCCTCTGACCTAGGTTAGGGACAAAGCTCATCTCTAAGAGAGTCAGACCTCTCCTGTGAGCCAGCGTGGAATTCACTCCAAAAACGTAACAGAGTTATTAAAAACATCACTACCTCTCCTTGAAGCACCCAGCATCTTTCTTTTGCCTGCCTCCTTTGCGTGAACATGCAGAAATCATTGTAGAGAGACACAAACCAAGCCCCAACAAGTTAAAACAAGGCACAAGATAAAATTAGGCCAGCAAAACTTAATATTTCACACACTTCTCCCTCTGGGAAAAGGTGACAGAACAAACAGTATGCAACAGATATTAGTCACACTATCTAACGTGTCGTGGAAGCAGCTCAGATGCCGTGGTGATAACAGCAGAATGGGAATGAATTCAGAGCAGCTCAACAAGTTACTCCAACAAACGCCTAATAAAATACCCACCTTTATATCTCTTGTTGAATGTGGGCTCAGCGGAGCATCAGTCAGGTGGGAGAAAAGCATTACACCTGCCTAGAGCAAAAACCTAGCAATAAGTTCTCACTAAATTGGGGGAGCTGAAGGGAAGGGAGGAGACAGCGCTGTAAATTGCCTCTTGTGTTACCCTCTAAGAGAAACAGCAACTGTACCTGTGTGTAGCAGTGCATCAGCAAACACTGCCTCTTCAAGGGCCATGCAAACACGAGCCCAGACATGTCAGAGAAGTGTGGCATAACGTTAGGGAGGAATGAATCAGGAGTGGTGGGAAATGTTGCATTAAAAGGAACTGGAGGTGTACAGTTCCACCCACTGCCCCAAGCATGGCTGCATGCCGTGCAAAGCCATGTCCAGCTGGGCTGTGAAAATCTTCAAGGGTGTATATTCCCCAAACACTCTGAGTCCTCATCCCAGGGCTGCACCACTCTCATTGGGAAGATTTTATTCTTTGTGTCCGATCAGGGCTTTCCTTACTGCAACTCGTGTCCACTGCCTCATGCCTTTTCACTGTCCACTTCTGAGAAGAGTCTGGATCAATGGTTTCTGTAACCTCATTTCAAGCAGCAGAAGACTATAACTGGATTCCCCCTCAGCCTTTGCTTGTCATGGCTTAAAAACTCTATTTTCCTCAGCCTTTCCTGGTGTGCCATGTGCTTCCTGTACCCCCTCGACCACCTCAGTGCCCTTCCACTCCATGCTCATGTATCAGCCTAAGAAATAAAAACTTAGTAAAACTTATCTTAAGATATAATGTGCTCAAAATCTGTCCTCAAACTTTGGGTGTCCCAGCCCATGACCTTCTGTTGACCCCAACCAAGCCTTGCTGGAGCCTTTGGCAGTTCAAAAGAAGAATACTGCTCTGGGTTACAAAAGTTTGCTTGAAAGAGGGCAGTAGCTACAGTGAAGCTGAGCAGTAAGCCATGCTATTTGTGCATTGAATGGTTCTGTGGGCAGGACACTCATCTAGGGTTTTCACTCTGCCTGACACTAAAGAAGGGATCTGTAACACATCACCTTCACCCCCTTGTCCCAGGGGGACAGGACATTTTTGGCTGTAGAAGATGTCCCACTTTTCTAAAAAGCTGCTTATTCATAGCCAGTGACATTATTACTTTGTGGTCAAAAAAACCTATTCTATGAGTCAAGAGATATTGCATCAAACCCTTGCTTTGAACGAGGCTGAAATCAGGTCTCCCCCACCCTGGTTGGTGGCCTTTCTGCTGGGGCACAGAAGTGTTCTCTCTCAAGGATGTGTCAACAAGGATGCCTGCAGCCTCTAAGGAGTCCAACCCAGAAAGCTTTCTTTGGCCAAAATTCACAAAATGGAACTGTGAGTAGTGCCAGGTTGACTGAAAATGTCTTTTTTTCCCCCCACCCCAGAGCATAAACTCTGTGCTGGAAAAGGTTCAGCCAGCAGTACCTCTGCCCTGCCTGGGAATGACAGTGACACTGTTAGAAGCAAAATGTCCTGAGCAAAACTTGCAGGGAATTGTCGGGGAAGCAGTGGGGATAGAAGCAGATTAGAATTGTCTCCTGGAGAGCACTCACAGACACAGAGGTCAGGCCTCTCACAGACACCCAGCCCATACTCAGCGCTCCAGATGTTGTCTGAGGAAAAAAGTCTGGCAACTAAAACTGCTGGAGCTAAATGCCAGCTTTTTCCATCCTCAGCCCCTCACCAAGGATGTGTGATTGCATCTGTATGCACCTTCCTGTAAGCAGAAAGGACAGAAACAGAGACCTGCCCCTGAGACCTTGTTCTGGGGTGGTGCTACAGGAGGAGCAGACAGGGCAAAGAGATTCTTTTTTATGAGCTTTTTTTGCCCCAAGAGATATCAGCCCAGAAATCCAACTCTATCCTGGGCTGAGCCCCAGCGTGGGCAGCAGGGGAGGGGGGATTCTGCCCCTCTGCCCCGCTCGGGTGAGACCCCACCTGCAGAGCTGCCCCAGCCCTGGGCTCCAACAGCACAAGGACCTGGGGCTGCTGCAGCCAGGCCAGAGGAGGCCACGGAGCTGCTCCCAGGGCTGGAGCCCCTCTGCTCTGCAGCCAGCCTGGGACAGCTGCGGGTGCTCACCTGCACAAGAGAAGGCCCCAGGGACACCTCAGAGCCCCTGGCAGGGCCTAAAGGGGCTCCAGGAGAGCTGCAGAGGGACCAGGGACAAGGCCTGGAGGGACAGGACACAGGGAATGGCTTCCCAGTGCCAGAGGGCAGGGCTGGATGAGGTATTAGGAAGGAATTTGTGGCTGTGAAGGTGGTGAGGCCCTGGCACAGGGTTCCCACAGAAGCTGTGGCTGCCCCATTCCTGAAAGTGTCCAAGGCCAGGCTCAGCAAGGCTTGGAGCAATCTGGGGTAGTGGAAGTTGTCCCTGCCCATGGCAGAATGTTGGAATGAGATGAGCTTTAAAGGTCATTTCCAACCAAAACCATGATTCTGTGATCACAGCAAGGCACACAGAAGCAGCAGCAGTGGCAGGCTGACTGCTGGGTCACAAGGTGGGTACATTGCCTCACATACCCAGCATGGACCCCCTAAGTGCTGGTCATCCAGCCCAAGCACATCATGTGGTCAGTGGTGGGGCCTGGGTATCCCCAGGGAAGCCTCACATCCCACCCGAACTGGAGGCAGGTAAGGAGCTGTTCAAGGCATCACCTCCTCTCTCAAGTCCATCTGTCTCATGAGTACAGGAGGGGCCTGAATAGTGTGCTGGAAGGGGTAAAAGCTGAATGTAGCCTTTTTCAGTGACTAAAATAGCAGAAAATGAATCCCATCCTGCAAGGAGATGTTCGTGGGTGTTGCACACACAGAGGATGAGGCAGGATTTTGGTTTCAATCATGAGGGTCAAGAAAGCCATCTCAGTGAGCTGAGCTGAGACTATATTTAATTTCTGCCTGTTCCTCCCAGTAAAACTAGCTACTGCTTGGCAATGAGACCACTACTTTACATTGCACCTAAGCTATTTTTTAGGATACCTGGAACTTGTTGTGGGCATCTAGTGTGCTTTTCAGCTGAAAGTTTCTTGCTAATTATGCAAGGAGCTTAACTGGGCTGTAGAACACCTATAAGCCATGAAAAGAAAGCAGCAGGAGTGTGTATGAATAACATATTGATAATTTGCTTTGTAGCTGAGCAAATACAGCAGTTGACGAGAACTTTAAACCAACAATTTGAAATTAATTGCACACAGTCTCCTGCAATGGAAAGGTTTGACATGTCCGATTATTTGATTTACCCCTACCCAGCCTTTTTCCAGATGTCATGCAAAACATGCTCCACAGTGTCTCCCATTCCACTGCCATCAAAACACACAGTTCCTGGAATTCACCTTTAAAGGCTCAAACACAGGATTTTATGCTTCTGTTGCATGTCATTATTCTTCACCTAAACCCAGGAACTTCTGACTGTAAAACAAAAAGACTTCTCTCTTTTGCAAAGAATAAAAGTCAGCTTCAACTATATAATTCTCAATTTTCAATAATAATTCTCAAATTCTCCTAATCTCCTTTATACAAAGGAGAAAGGACTGAATAAAGACCGAGTCCCACATGCAGGATTATTTGTGACGTTTGAATGCAATGCAATTAGTGCTTCATTAAGGCAGCTTCTTATCTGTCTGGCTTTGACAGCACAAAGTAACATTAAAATTCTGAGGGAAGCAACTCTGCAGAATTCAACACTCTCATAATTCCTGCTATTTCACTCAGCTTTCATCCCTTCTTGTTTCTAGCTTTTCAACTTCATAGCTAAGATGCTGGGCAGCAGGTGAAATCATCACAGGGATTTAGGAACCAGCTATCCCAGGAAGAGGTTTCCAAAACATGCATTTAGATAAGTTTCCTAATTATACTCAAAGTTTTTTTATGCTGAGGGTAGTGAGGCCCTGGCACAGGTTGCCCAGAGAAGCTGTGGCTACCCCATTCCTGAATGTGTCCAAGGCCAGGTTGGATGGGGCTTGGAGCAGCCTGGGATAGTGGAAGGTGTCCCTGCCCATGGCAGAAGGATTGGAATGGGATGAACTTTAAGGTCCCCTCCAACCCAAATCATTCTGTGATTCTATGATTTTGTTCCCTGGTTTTTCAGAAACACAGAGCAGTGTCATGGTAGCTTGATGTGGAAGAACATGAGATTCATCATTAGGTCAGTGGAAAGGATCCACACTCGATGTCCCTCCCAGCAGTGGTGTGATCAGAAAGCACTGCTCAGCTTTGCAGAACGTTCACAATGCCTTTTTGGGCATAGTAATGATCAATAATGTTCATTTTGTCGCAAAACATCACTAATCAAATTTTGTTCCCTCCAGAGGTTTAGGTATCAGCATTTAAAACTTATTGCTACTTGTGGTGCAGTTTGAATTTTCAGCACCAAGTTCATTACTTTGCCGAGATTCTGAATGAAATTTTAGTGTGTTTTATGTCAACAGAAAAAAATACGACTACTTGCCTGCTTGTAAATTGAATCTTTTGGCTGTGTACAGAATCATTGATAATTCATGCATTTTAATTGGTATTTATGCATTTCTATATCTGGTGAACTAAAAGCAGTATAAATTATGGCTAGCAACAGTTTACCAAAAGACCAAGGAGAATTAAAAAGATCATTTATTGTTAGTTTAATAGAACAAGAAAACTGAGAATATCATGTAGATAAATGGAGCAACAAATGGTTAATTACGGGGTTGATGGCTTAATCTAGCTTCTCATTTCACTGTGCTAGTTAGCACTAACTGTGAACCATCTGTCTGAGAGTTTAGCACTACCCCCACAAGTATTTCATTATGCAGTCTTAATATGCACTTTTGACAGAAATGGAAATGGGCTCCGATCAGTTTTCATGTCACACCAGGCTACGTAAGTTTTTAAGGCTGGAATACAAATCAGAGAACACAAATCCTTCCTCCCCTCTTCCAGAACACTTCTGTAGCCGCCCTCTGCCTGGGAATGCAAATGCTGTGTTTACCTTTGCAGGGAAGGTGGGAAAGAAAACCAATAAATACAGTCCTCTACGTAACACTGGAGTTAGAAAATCCTCTGTGATCTGTTTATCTAAGAAAAATAGAAACTATGGGCATAATTCTCATAAGCTTCTAAAATAATAGGATTATAAAACAATGGTCTGGGTTGGAAGCAACCTTAAGGACATTCCAGTTCCACCCCCTGCCATGGGCAGGGACACCTTTCACTATCCCAGGTTGCTCCAAGTCTCATCCAGCCTGGCCTTGGACACTGCCAGGGATGGGGCAGCCACAGCTGCTCTGGGCAACCTGTGCCAGGGCCTCCCCACCCTCACAGCCAAGAGTTTCTTTCTAATACCTAACCTAAATCTCTCCTCTTTTAGTTTAGAACTGTTAGGCCATGTCCTGTCACTACCAGCCCATGTAAAATGTTGCTGTCCCTCACTTTTACAAGCCGTCTTTTAAAACCCTTGTCCAGACCTATTCTTGTGTGTGTGGTCCATCTGTGCTTCTGTAGAGCTGGAAGGTGGCTATAAGCCCACTGGGTAGGTCCAAATGAGAGTCCTCTTTGCCCACTTCCCTGGGAAAACTTTGCTTTTGGTAGGATAGCCCAGCAGGCTGAGGTTTTGAAATGCCTGGACAAAGTAGGCAACAGGAAGGTGGGAAAGCACAACTGAAGATTCAGCCATCCCTTGCCTTTGTGCTTTTGCTGATTCATGACTGCAAGACCTGGAATGTCTCTGGATGAATAAGCTTTATTTGATTTCATTTTATATGAATACGATTTATGAAACTCACGGGAAAGCATGTGAGAAATTACAAAGGGAGTCTGCCCAAGACATCTGAATCAAATCCGAGAACAGATTGAGTTATTCCTCAGGCACAGAAAGAAAAACTGTGCATCTGTGGCATTTATTCTAAAGATATGTGCTGGAGGTCTAATCCTTTGAGAAGCTGCACAAACATCATCACAAAATCATAGAATATTAAGGGTTGGAAGGGACTTTAAAGCTCATCCAGTTCCACCCTTGCCATGGGCAGGGACACCTTCCACTATCCCAGGTTGCTCCAAACCCCATTCAGCCTGGCCTGGAGCACTTCCAGGGATAGGGTAGCCACAATTTCCCTGGGCAACTTGTGCCAGTATTTCGCCACCCTTACAGTACAGAATTTCTTCCTAATATCCAGCCTGATTTCCCTTTCTTTCAGTTCCTCTCCTTCCCCAGCTGCTGAGAAAAAAACTTAAAAGTGGAAATGCTGAGGTAAAAATGGTACTGCAGCACAGATACGCTTCTGAAAGTGAAGAGAAGTTCATCACTTCACTGAAAACTGGTGGCTATGTAGGGTCAGTGTTTAGAAACACATTATCTGTGGGAAAAAGATTGCTGTAAACTAGTCAAAAAGGATAAAGAACCCAATTTAAAAATCATGCAGTGTTCCCTCTTGCCATGGTTAAGCTACTGGGTCTTAAACCATTCTCATAAAAAGGTCAAGATACAGAAACCCAGCAGGATACCGGCTCCAGGAAAAGCATGGTAAAGGAAAATGGCAGAGATGTGTTTCTCCATTAATGACATCTGATGGTCTGGAATCAGCACATTGTTCCCCCTCTCTCTCAGAAATATAATTATAGGGACCCACAACAGGCAAACTACTTTTGAGTGCCCAGATAGAGGTGATCCTTACAAGGAGCTGGTGGTTTGTCAGCAAGGATAAAGGCAAGCACTGTACTTTTGTGCAAGGCAGGACATCAGGGAAAAATAACATCAATTTGCATATTCCATTCAAAATGTGAGATAAAAATGACACCTTACTTGTAGGGACAAGAAAAGAAAGAAATCTGCCTGTGTGCTAGAGGAGAAGGAGAGGGGAGAGATGGGATGATCCAGCTGAATAAATGGATTATTTGGAAATGTCCCACCCAGCCCAGGATGTCTCTGTCTGGCAGACAAACATCCACCTTCCCATGGATTCAGATTCCCACATGACAGAGATCTGCAGAGGCTGAGGGTACCTCCCAGGGACCAGAAAATAGTGCGATCAACCATGGCTTGTGCAGGGAAGGAGAGTGAGATCTAACAGCAGAATCTGTGGTGAAACCATAGAACCATTTAGTTTGGAAAAGATGTCCAATATGATCACGTCCACCCATTAACCCAGCACCACAGTGATCATTCCTAAACCATAGCCCACAGATATGCCACACCCACAAGCCTTTTGAACACTTCCAGACACGCTGATTCCACCACAAAAGAAAAGCTTTACAACACAGCTCTTGCCCTTGCTCTCTTCTTTCTTGACTCAATTCCTGCAGGGAAAAACCATGAGAGACCAAGCGGAAAAAAAGTAGAAAATTAAAAATTAGTCACTTGGTGCCTTTCTCCTCTTTGCCAGGGGCCAAGAGGCCCTAGGACATGCAGGCAGTGAGAGACACGCGATGCCAAGTGCGTTACCCTTTCCAGGAACCAGTGCGGGCGCGTCCCCTTCCCGTCCGTCCGGATCCTCATCTTCCTGAGGGGTGCGATGTCGGCAATCTCCATAATGAAACTGTCCTCCTGGCCCCGCTCAAACCTGCAGGGATTGGAAGACAAAGGAGGTTTCCTGCTGCTTTACAGTGTCTCTGCGTCTCCATCCCGTGCCGCAGCCCTCGCCTTGCCAACAGCCTCAAATAAAAAAGTTTATGAGTGCTCTTTATTGGACTTGAGCTTTCCTGCAATTGCCAGCTACTGTGCTGCTGGCAAGACACCTCAGTGCAGATTTGACAGGGATTCCTCCTTCCCTGGAAAACGCAGCCCACCTGGAGCTGGTCCAGGCAGCCTGTAGCACACACTGTCGTTCTGTTTGTAACCAGAAGAATAGCCGCTCACAGTCAGGCTTCTGCACATCGCCTCCCTCCTGGCAGGTGCCCACTTGCCTGTCCTTGGCCCATTCCAACTAGAAGGCAAAGTAATTTTGCCTCGTCTCCCTTCTCTGAGGTGCAGCACAAAACTTTGTGTTTGCCGTGGAGAGAGGCAGTTGCTGCAGCTCAGCTAAATGTGGCACCGGGATTGCACTGGGTGACCAACACCCAAGTTTGGTAAGCACAGGCAAATTGTGTAAAAATGGAGAAAAAGCCAACCTGATGAATTCAGGGGATTTGGATTTGCACACTGTCTGTGCCTGTGGTAAGAACCAGGGTGGGTTTGGGTAACCTTGCGTGAAAAACCTTCCCCGGTGCGTGGCTGCTGTGTACAGGCACAAGGATGTGCAGGATCTGCTCATCCATAGCAATCAGCAGGAAGCAGGAGAAGGGGAAAAAACAACTAACATGTGCTTCCCAAAGAAGATTACATTGGCTAGGACTGCACCTTCCCTCCCTCTTGGCATCACTCGTGCTAGGAGGAAAGCCTTGCTTCAGTGAAAATGCTGCCTCAGGCTCAATGCTACTCTGTTCAGAGCAACTATCTTCCAGTTTGCCCCCCAAATACTCTGGACACCAGCTGCGGTCTTGGAGTTGGAAATCTAACCCTTGCTAAGGAGAATGTCAGCCAAATCCAGGGGTTCTACTAAGCACACGGTGACCACTCCGCTGTTGATGTTTCTCCTTCATGCAAACTCCTCCTTGTGGGGGTGCTACCTGGGTGTGCTGAGAGGTTTGGGAAGAGCCCAGCAAGATGTGGGCACTGCCATAATAGCAACAATCCATCATGATGATATCTCACTCCTGGCAAGGCACGCTGCCTCCCATAGCTGTGCAGTGCCAGAATGTGGAGAAAAAACCGTTTTCTTTACCAGCCCCTGTTCAGATTACCCCCTGCAGGATGAATGTGATTATACTCACACCATTATCCGAGCATGCATTGCTGCAGATGTTAGCAATAGGGTTTGGCTCGAGCCTCTCAGTTTTCATCCAGGCATCTCTTCCTCTGCACTCCCAGAGGCATTTGGATGGGGCATTTTGGTCCCAGTCCATTTCTAGCTATTAAGGGTTATGTTTGCTCTTTGAAAAACGCCTTTTTCTTATTTGTCTTTCGGTGGTACGGGATACTGAGGCAGCCTGTCTCACTGTGAGAAATAGAATGTACTTTTGTCCCTGGACTGGATTGATTTCCACATCTAATAAAGAAAAAGGTGTGACCCTTCCAGTCTGAGTTATTCTGTGATCCTATGATCAGTTTTTATTACAATCACTGTTACCTACAAAGCATCATAGAAATCTCTCACTCTGAGGCTTTCCAGGCTGAGCAATTCTAAGCTAAAATGTCTGCTAACAAAATAAAACGTTATTTATCTTCAGCAAATGCCTTGTTTGAAGTTTGTAATGCTGATACTCACCTGCTAGTTTTGAGAGGGAAGTACTAGAGGGAAGTGATTGCCGAGGTGACAAACTGGGTGACCCAAAAGCTCTTTGCTATCCCTAATTTATATGAAGATGAACATAAACCTGAAAAAAATTGAGAAGGGAAGAAGTACCCAGACAAGCTGACTGCTGCCGTTCCCTTTTCAGGACACTGAACCATTTATCTAAAGGATTTCATTAAGCTTTCCTACCCATGCCTGCCCTTATAAATATTTCCATTGCCCAGGGGTCTTGGCAATAACAGTAATGTAGCGAAAATTGCCTTAAATCTGCGGCAGGTTAGACAGACAGTTCTTCTAATGCACTAAGCTGCTGTGAGTGAATTGGCACTGGATGGCCCCAATAAAGATGAAGTGCCTTTTACCATTTGGTTGCAGCTCTCACCCATCCCTGCACTGCTGGTACAAAGGCTGGAGAGTTTTCCTTGTGGAAAAGTGCCAGGAAAGCCCGTGCTGTTAACAGCTGGATGGAGACTGGTGGCAGTGGTGTGGAAACAGACAGGATGTGAATTTGGGGATATGAATGTCCTGAGCAGAGGATGCTAATGAGATGACAAGGGCTCTGTAGAGCCAGAAGTGTGATGCAGAGCACCTCCAGCTATCAGAGATGTGCCAGTGGAACAGCACGGTGTCCTGGGGATCTTAACATAAAAAGAGTTGTGCCTTACACTTCCTTCTTTCTTTACACAGCCGCAGTGATTTTTCAACAACACCTTTTACAGATCCTCTACCGTCAGATGACAACCCAAGCAACGAATAATGTAGAGACTTTTCAATTCTCCTTTACTGCTTTTTCCTACTCTCATATTAGATATTGTCCATCCCACCCACATAGACAAATGGGGTGTATTTTTAGAGGCCACAAAGTTTAGGGGTATGACTTGCCCCAGATGCAGCAAGACTGCAACCCTGCTCCTGAGAGGCTGGAGATGTCTTGATCCCCTTTAGAGATCTTTGATTGATGCACCCAGATGTGAAATCTGCTTCATTTCTGATTACAAACAGCAGTGGTCCATTTTCCCACCTACTAGAACTGAGTGTTAGGATTAAATCAGGGAAAGACAGGCCCTGCTTGCCCAGGGTCTTGTAAGAGGGGTGTCGCTGATGGCCACCCTCGCTGGTAACCCAGGGGCATTGCCCCACATGTTGGACGTCCCTCTGTGATGGGGAGCAGCACCAGGAGCTGTGGTTTTCTGCGTGACTCAGCTGTGCTTCTCACAGATATTTTAGTCAGCAGCACTTCTGCTGTGTTTTTTCACAACAAACAAGGCTCGTGCTTGTTACTAACTAAATACATGAAGCTCTCAATCTTAGCTATGCTTGTCCAGACACCCACTCTGCTACAACAGCCTCAAGTAAAACATCCCCATAGCAAACACCTCTATGCAAGGTGCACCTTATCTTCAGTTATCCAGCATCTCCTCAGCAAGCTGAGCTCAAACCATGCGGCCAAAAGCTCCCACCCTTCTGATGCTCTGTAGATACATTGCTGAATAAGATCAGAGCTAGTCAATTAATTAAATTTAAGCATGATATCACTAAAAGATGGTTCATTCTTGAGCATGCCAAAGCTTTCTGTACTAGGGAAGGTGCTAGGAAGGAACAAAAAAGCGTTGAGAAGTGGATGAGTGGTGGCATGTGTGGGTTTTTGGCTTACCAAATTGCTGCCATCAGACTAGCGTTACAGTGTTTGTTAGCTCTTTCTGCTGAAGAAAACATGAGATTCCACCTTTTCAGTAAAATCAGGGCATGCAGTGCGGCATTCTGTGCCACCGCCCATCCACCTCCCAGCGCTCTCCTGGGCAATGTTCACAGTTCTTCTCAGAGACAATGCAGGACTCCATCCTTCTGTCCCAGATGCTTATCTCTAAAGCCCCTGAGGAACAGGTTAGACAAAACTTGTACAAATGACAAAGGGTGGTTTCCCTGGCTATGCAGTACTCTCCTTTCCTTTGTTTTGCTAAATATCTGGCAGAAACGCTTACAGGGGGCCCAGGTCTGAATCTATAAAGTCAGTGGGAGGAAATGTTTGTGTTTCAGTGGGAGGATGATCAAAGCCCTGAGTGCTTCTTGACTCGACACTAAAATCTGCCATCGCTCCACTTGTAACCAGCAAAATTGACAGTTACTGTACCTGTCACCATTTTTTTCCAGCAGCATCTCCTCAGTGTTCCCGTTGGATCCAAAGACGGTCATGAAAATACTGGTGTCCGTACCACCACTTTCGATGTCTCCAGTCACAACCGTGACTTCGTAGAGGATCTGGTGAGGATTGGAAACAATCAGAAGGCCTCATTTAAACAGCTGTCCTTAACCTACGCTGAACAGGGCAACAGGCTTTCCTGCAGATCTACTTCCTTGCCAGAAAAGGTTGGAACACAGCTTCTCAGTTCCTCTCCACACCATTGTTTTCAGAGGCAAAGTTAGCGATCAAAACTCACTACAGGACTTTCCATCTATGACATTTTCTACAGATTTTCTCAGCCTGAAAGAGACACATCATTGAGACAACATCTGAATCACAGAATCACAGAATCACTGAATGGTTTGGGTTGGAAGGGACTTTAAAGCCCATCTAGTCCCCCCCCCTGCCATGGACAGGGACACCTTCCACTGTCCCAGGTTTATCCAAGCCCCATCCAACATGGCCTCGGACACTGCCGGGGATGGGGCAGCCACAGCTTCTCTGGGAAAACTGTGCCAGGGCCTCATCGCCCTTAGTGTAAAAAATGTCTTCCTTTTATCTAATCCAAGTCAACCTTCCCTCACCCATTATCCCTAGTCCTATTGCAACACCAGTGATTAAGATCTCTTAAGCTTCTGCTTCACAGGAGTCACAACCATCACATCAATAGGTGGGTCTCCAACCCTCTGCGACCAGTGTCTCTCCCTGGTCACCTCCAGCACTTCAGAGCCCCGTGCTGCACCAAA
>WEIT01039004.1:45003-100860 GCA_013389985.1 Dryoscopus gambensis | reverse complement strand
CACCTGATGCAGCAGTGAGCATCCCCTTGGAGAGCAGGATAGCTGAATTTTTGTGCCACGGGGAGTATTCTGTTGTATAAACCTCCAAACTATGATATTGGAATAAACATTGCCCAGGTGAACACTGAACTTTTGGGGGAAACATTTTGCAGACAAGAAAAAGAAACAATTGTTCTTCTGGGAGACTTTTTTAAAAAAAAGTCTCCCAGAAGAACAATTGTTTCTTTTTCTTGTCTGCAAAATGTTTCCCCCAAAAGTTCAGTGTTCACCTGGGCAATGTTTATTCCAATATCATAGTTTGGAGGTTTATACAACAGAATACTCCCCGTGGCACAAAAATTCAGCTATCCTGCTCTCCAAGGGGATGCTCACTGCTGCATCAGGTGCAGATTCCTCCCAGATCTTGTGTGCACTGAAGGCATGTCAGTTTGTGAAAAGACATTTTTTGTAATTTTCACCTTACTAGCCTAAATTTGTTCTTTTCTCCTGACATGGGAACAATAAGACTCAGAATAAATATGTTAAAAATGTGCAAGTCCCTGCAGCTCTCAGGGTTTTTAAGACTTCTAGGCCACTTAGATGCTTTCAAGATTATAGCTACAGTAGCAAGACTTCTGGGTTTAAGACGTGGAAGAATATCAAGGAACAGCCCCCAAAACCATATTTCAAATAGTGCAGTGCTAGGCTAGTTTTACTGGCCTGAATTTTGGCTATCACATCAATAAACAGTGCAAAGGAACAACATAATTTAAAAAATTATTTTTCACGTTTGTTTGAACTTGAGTAAGCTGTTGATCACATACTCATCCACACATATTTTAAATCTTAGCAATGCATCCCATTTTTTATAGGAAGGAGAAGAAAAACTCTTTTACCAATGCATTGAAGGCTTTTAATAACTGTGGTGGACATTGAGTAATTTCTCTAAGTATGGGAAGGCAAATACTCAGTTTAAAGCAAAAAGAGGGAATATCAAGCCAAGAAGAAAATTAAGTTGAAATGGGTACATACAGCTGTACAAAAGCCAAGCAGAAAAAAAAAAGAAAAAGAAAAGTATTAATCTTCCCAGTGATGCTAAACATATCACTTATCCTTGAACTCTAAGAAAACCTGTAAGACCCAGTTTCTAACTACAGCTATTTACTAGGGAACAGTCCCAAGCTCCCTCAACTAGGAGACTGATCAGAAAGTCAAATGCTCACTTCTGGTTTCATGTCCCAAGCATCTCCCCAGATTTCCTTCAAACCTCCTATCAAGTTTCTGGCCCAGTATCATAGGAAAAAATTGTAGTTATATGTCTATTGCCTAAAACAGTGTCTATTTTTGGCGTGCTTATGAAAATAAATATTCAGGATTGTTCTTTTAAAGGAAGACTGAACATAAGTCTTCGTTAACATCCGCTTCAATTTATGGGCAAGCCATCAGCTCACAAATAGGAGTTTGGAAACCTCATCCAGGAAGTTAAACGATAGATGGGACATTTTTATGAGATTGGTTTTAATCTTGGTGTTAAGTCTGAAGCAGGTTTTTATACACTCTTAGGTCAATTCCACCACTGAAATCTGCATTGATTTGGTGAATCCTTCACAAATGCTAAAATTGTTATCAAGTTTTGGCGTGTCTGGGGAACAAAGATTTCAGGAGAATATCTTTAGCTTGGGAATCAAGAGCAGCATAGAGAAAAAATTATGTACTATAAAAGTCTAAACTGACTGTAAATAGAAGCACATCTATAGAGATTTTAAATTGCTACACAGGTATTTAAACACAGTGTTATTGTCACATTCATCCAGACTGTTATTTCTGCTACAAATCTTACATCCAAAATCAGCATAGCTCAGCTTTCCAATTTGTACTTGTTTGAAATATGGCATAGCAGATATTACTTCAAAATTCATATATTTGAATGAAAAGACCATAGAGTTTCATTCATCACCGATTCAACTTTAATTAGTTCTTGTCACCAAAAATCAGGCTTACAAATACTTTCATGTTTCAACAGCTTCCAGTAATTATTAGTTCCCCTATCCCCTATTAGAAAATTTGTTATGTATAGAGAGATTAAAATATTAAGATATTTCCACAGCTCCAATCTGATGAGTTAGAAGTATTCCTTCACCTTGAAGCTGCTCCCACTCTATGGTTACCAGGTGATCCAGTGGGTCACAAGATGAGGACAGGCTGCTGAACTGTGTCCTACCTGCTCTGCTCTTCCACCTATGCCACAGCTGCATCCAGACAGCCTCACATGATTCTAAACCATGCGCAAAGATTTTGCTAATAAAATAACATAGGAAAGGAAAGCAAAGAGAAAGCTCAAGCCGCTTGCAAAAGCCAAAGTCTGAGAGCTGCTGACACGTGACCTATGTCAGCAGAGGTCCCTGCAGCAGCTAAAGGCACAAAGTGAGCCTGCTGCCTACCTTGATGCCAACGTTAACACATTCTGCATCCAGGATGTTGAGGATTCGTGATGTGAGCCCGTCACCTTTGTCTCTGGCCAGCCAGCACTTGCAGACAAAGTTGTACATGACGCCTTTGGTGGGCACGATGATGGTGAGCTCTTCCAGCATCCAGCAGCTCTCAGGGGTAGCGCCATCATGCCCCACCTGTGAGGGCCGGAGAGAAAACACCTCCTGGGGAAAGGGGATTTCTCTGGATAAGGGTGATTGACCCAGCAATGAAGGACTCAAAGTCTACGTACACCATCACAACAAACCATTCCACAAGGGAATGGAGGGAACTCTGAAACAGTGCCATTGCTTGGGGCAAGGGAGCTCAGGTCATCAGCTGCTGTTCATGAGGGAAAGCCAGTCTCAAAAAAAACCAAGGTATGCTTGACTGACCCACATGAAAACACATCCAGTCTCTTGTTACTCTACTCCTGCTCCATTGACCTCTATGTGCTCATTTACAGCTGGCAGCAGACATATTCCTCCACCTTTACAAGCCTTTCCACTTCTGCCACTACACTTGGAAGTGATTATTCAAAGCTTTATAGCCAAGACGAAAGATGCAGCTCAGGAAACGCCCACATGTATTATTACAAGCACTTCCCTCACAAATCCACATAGAAGTGTACGAAATGTATGAGGCGGTTTCTCTTCCCGTCCCCTTAGACTGCAAAAGCTCTGTCTTTGTACGGGAGACAACAGATGGAGCTTACATCTGTAGCTGGTTGATTTTCAAGGACCACCTCCTCCAGCCTCAAGAATGATCTGTCCTGGAGACCAGGAAGTCCCACAAAGGTGGCCACAAGCCTGAATGGATGAACAAGGAGCTCCTGACTAAAGTTAAGTGGAAAAAGGAAGAATACTAGAGGTGGCAGCAGGGGCAGAGGTCCTGAAGAAATACAGAGACATTGCACAAGTGTACAGGGATGAGTTTATGAAAGCCAGAGCCCACCAGGAGCTGAATCTGTCAAAAGCCAGTATTCCTGCAGGTATATCAGCAGCAAAACAATGTTGACAGTGTAAATTTCTCCAAGAACCTGCATGCATCACTCTTACAGAAGGTGGGCAATTCAGCCTGGGGCAGACTTGGAAGCAAAATTATGTATCCAGGCTGCTGTATGAACCTTGGTCAGACAGTCGTTCTGATGGACTAACTGTCCATAAAACATCTACCTGCACTTCATTATTTTCAGAGAAAGTGTTTGTGTCGTTTCTGGGAAAATGAGGTCCTTAGTTCTCACCGTTTTTTGTTTTTAAATTATTAGGATATTTAGGGAGGCTCAGAAAGCAATTTTTAATAACAGATTCATCTAGGGTGATATATCTGTGGTATCTATTTTTTTCCCAAAAAACAAGTGATCATTTCTGTCTGACGGTCTCAGCCATCACTGCTATTAGGAGTATTATTGCTGTACTAATGTCTGTGCAGCTGCAGAAAATTAGAGTTAACCACTAGGGAAATTCAAGTCTACAATAGATGCATTAATCCTCCAATTCTTGGGGTGTGAGGTGAATGGGAATATAACTCTTGCCTTCCCATTCCCTCTCTGCCAGCTTGGCTGAGCATCTCCAAGCCCAAAGTCAGAGTCTTCGTGCAGCTCTGTTGCAGGAAGGTGTGGGCGAGGCAGTGGGGAAAGTTCAGGGCCATGGTTCTGCAGTGAAGCAGGGACAAAGCAGCTGGAG
This sequence comes from Dryoscopus gambensis, assembly GCA_013389985.1. Taxonomy (NCBI): domain Eukaryota; kingdom Metazoa; phylum Chordata; class Aves; order Passeriformes; family Malaconotidae; genus Dryoscopus; species Dryoscopus gambensis. The sequence goes on along the minus strand of WEIT01039004.1, from coordinate 96,727 downwards.
GGAAAATCCTAATGAGCCTAATAAGTTTGCTGGTCTTCTGGGTTCATTGCACACCCCCACCTGCCCACATCACAGAATCATAGAACAGTTTGGTCTGCAAAGAACTTTAAAGCCCATCTCGTTCTAAACCCTCTGCCATGGGCAGGGACACATTCCACTATCCCAGGTTGCTCCAAGCCCCATCAAGCCTGGCCTTGGACACTCCCAGGGATGGGATATCCACAGCTTCCCTGGGCAGAATATCATTCTAAGACATTGCTAGGATACCACATTTTCACAGCAAACTTTAAATTCTTTGATATCAGTGACAGCCAAAAGGAAACAATGTGTGCATCCAGCTGCCTTGGAGAACCTGTGCACAAGCAGATTTCCAAGGACCTCAAGAAAAATGTAAATTCTGGGACAAATTCCATCACATTAGTGTCAGCCAAGTCTTCCTTGTGGCTTGATTTTAGGAGAAGAGTACCAGGATTTGACTTTAAATTCCAGGCAAATCTTTAGACAGGCCATGCCAGTACAGTGAATAATGCCAAGCCATGGTCACACCAGCAGTGCAGCCTGGAAGTGCATATCCATATCACAAGTGGTTTGGGCCGAGATGTTTGAACTAAATTAGAATGACAGAATTTCAAAGCCAGGTGGATCCTCGCTTGGGCTATTTGAAAACCTCTGTAACTTGTTCCTACTGTCCTTGAGGGACTGTACATCACTGCGACTGAGATGCACAATTTATACTGAGCAGCTCACGATCACATAGAAACTGAACACAGTGGCAGAGGGAAAATCTGAGAGAATTTTTGTGGAAAGAAGGCTCATAGAATACTAGAGAGACCTGAGGGTCAGGTCCCTGGTCACTGAGGGACTGGACTTGCATGTGCAACTTTTGTGTGTCCTTGATTTTTCTCTGTGTTCATGATGGAGAAAGGCTCTGAACCAGAAGAGGTTTATAAAAAAAAACCAATGCAGGACTCTCCTAGACATACCAGTGTCTCTCTGAAGCAGCAACAGTCTAGGAACAGAGATACTTTCATTAATTAGGAGAAGAAATATTAAAACTTATTTTGAAAACACAATATAAAGTGTCTACACCAAATAACTTGTGTTATTTATCTTCATGTCAGTGTGTCTATTAAAGTACACCAGCAGTAAATATTATATCTGTAGGCTTACAAGACAGGAATAAATGGGCCCCTTTCGAATTACTTTGTGTTCCACTGTTTCTGCTTTCAGTGGAGTGTATTTGTATCAGGAGCATAATACAAAACTAGAAGTAGCATCACGCTGCGAATCTCACAATCCTGCTAAATGGTGCAGTCTGCCGCCTGGGTTATACAGGGGGCTCCTGGAAACAATCCTCATGCTATGCTATTTTCACATGGTAACTCATATTCAGAACTTTTCACCTTCTACACAAACAGACAAATGCCAAATCCAAGGATGAACTGTTCCTCACTTTTCCCCAAGCAGATAACTAGCAATTTTCTGCAATGCCCCCGAACACTACAATTTTCTAGAAGGAAAATGCGGGCTGATGCCATGGCAACCACGGCAGACTAGCACATCGGTGTCATCGCTGGGACATGGCTCCAAAAGAAGGGTCTTTCCAAGCTGAGGGCACTGCACGAAGGAAGGCAGAAGGCCAGGAGTGGGTGGCTCCTTCAGCTGCGAGCTGGGGAGTTACAAACCAGAAGAGAAAAAGCGAGCCAGGGGTGAGGCAGCAGACTAGTGAGATCAGAGTGCAGGGGTGAAAGAGCGCTGAAGAACATCACCAGTTTGAAAGATACATGTTATTTCTTTTTCTAGCTCTCTACATTCGGTTTGCAACCTTTTATATTCTTTCCCACTTGCATTCCTTTTCAAATTAATACTTGCCTTGCCTCTGCCTACTTCAAAGTGTCTTCCCCTACTTTCTTCTGTTTTCTACCCGTTCCCTACCCTATGCACTGCCTCTTTTCCAGCATCCCTTTCTGTTTCTTTCTTCAGGCTGCTCTTCCTGTGTCTCTGACACTGAGGGGTGACGTTGTCATTTTCCTCCCTCTCTGTCCCACTCCATGGCTGTTTCCATGTGTGCACCGTCTGGAAGAGAAGGACTGGTACACTTGCTTCACTATCAAAGGTAGACCTCGAGATGGGCTCGACAGAAAGTGCCACTAACACACATAATAATCAAGCACTTGGAGTGCATTAAGAAAATATCTTGATAATAAACTGAAATCTGATACCGAGATTTTTCTAGATGTCAGAATTCATTGCTTGAGTGAAAGGTAGTGCGAGTGACAGTCTCTCAGCTACAACAGCAGGATGTACAGATGCAAAGATTTTCTTATTAGTTAGGATTTCTCTCTCTGTCTTGTCTTTTCCCAATTATACAAGTGCACATATAGACAGGTAGGTTTACTTCCACAGAGGGATAGGGATAAAAATTAGATTAAATAGGCTCCTGAAGTCCTCAGGTGCTGTGGGTTTCAGTACTTGAGGGGCTGGAGCAAGGTTTCAGGAGAAGGAACTGCCATATGAAACAAGAATGATGTACACAAGCACTCTGGAATATTCATGTGAAGTTTAAGCCCAGTGATGGAAAGTCTATGCAAATTGTGTCTCCCTGAGCCATAACAGAAAAAATGGTTCCTGCACCGAAATCTATTTGCGCACATTACTTACAAATTATGATTAATTTTCTTCTCTAGGCCTGTGTCCTCCAAGCTGTGAAAACAATTTTCATGTTTAGCTAGGAAATTACACAAGATGTGTTTCTCACAATTTATGAAACCCAATTGGAAGTAGTGAAAAAAATCAACTAGAAAAAGACCGATGAAGAACTGCATCCTGGGAAGCTTCACTGCATCTGGCAATAGAAGGGACTCAGTAAGAAAAAGCAATTCCAGGGATGGGACAAAACTGGGACATGTTATAACTTCTTTACAACTCACAATTATCTTCCGCCTCACGAGGATCCTGGTTTTATGTGAAGTAAAGCATACTTATTTACAGGTTCAGACATGTGAAATCTCATCAGCACAGTCATATCTACGTTCCTTTTAGACCCAGAGCCTTTCTTTCACTGCTAAGAATACCAGAACCACGTACTTTCTTTGGCCACACATTTCATACGCCTCCAGCACTCGCGCTGCGTTCACAACATACCTCCACTTTTTTGATCTCCCCAACATCAAGGCCCCAAACTGAGAATTTCTCCACAGAGCCATCTGCAAATTCATCCTTTCCTTCTGGGAGATCCAGCCACAACCTCTCGGTCTGCACTTTCTGCGAGCCCATGATGATGATGAACACGCGGCTGTCAGTGCTGGAGTCGAACTCCGTGCCCGTCGTGACGGTGATGTGGTACGGGATCACTGCGACAAAGAGAGGTTTGTTCATCAGAAAACCCACACACATATGCGCTTGTACGAGACTTGAGAAAACCAGGGACTCATCCCATCAGAGGGAGCAGCTGTGCATGCCAAATAGGTTCACATCCCATTGAATTCATTTGGAGGAGTGATAACATCATGCTTTGTTGGGCTACAAGTGTGCTTTGGAGACTACTTTCCCACGGTGCGCTTGGGACCGAATTCTGGAAGGGTTAATTTCCCCAGACAACCCTACTGGCTGCAAGGAGGTTATAAGTCCAGATTTCTCCCTAATGGATGACAGAACAGCAAAAGGCCTGGATCCTTATTGACACCAAGAGACCTTCCTAAAGATGAGTCTGAGCACCTAAATCTTAAACAGGCTATTAGGCCAAAGTGATCCTACACTCCCCGTTCAATAAAGACAAATAAATCTGTGCTGACTCCAAGGCAAGCCATCACTGACTGAATGTCCCAGAACAACCACAAATGCTCTCCTTTGTGCCTCATTCAAGGATTGCTGTGATCTATGGGGCAGCTCAGGGTTTCAGCATCCCGGTACAAGTCCAGACAGAAGAGAACAATCCTTGTATTATAGGTAAGTCACTCAATAATTCTATGTATTGCATAATAATTTTGGATGGGGAAAAATCTTCAGGGCAAGGCTTGGTAAGAGAGGAGGTGGTTTTTCTGTGGTTTTCAGAAGTTTCAGTTCAGCTGTTAAAAGGGAGGAAGTGACAGACTGCTTTTCAAGGGCTTTCCAAAAGCTCATTTGGGTAAGCCGAGCAGGCGGTGCAGAATTAGTCTCTGAATACTTGTTTGATTTCTCAGAACATTTGTGCAGGGCTGTTCAAACAGTTCTGACAAGACTCAGAGCTCTGAAACTTGCTTCGTCACAGACTCAAAACAGCCTGGCTTCATCATCACTTTTCTGATTTAAAAAAAAAAAGGTTTATAAATTGACAAAAAAAAAACTTGGCTGGTTTTCAAAATATCAAGATTGACATCTAATTTTGCTTTATGATGACTAACAATGTTTTTTGAGGTGGGGGTTGTACTAGAAATTCACATCAGACTCAGAATACTTGTGCAACATCAGGGAAGGCATGAATTCATGCTGATCAAATCTGTCCTTACCTCTGGAGAGAGCAGAACCCAAAAAGATTCATTCAGCCCCAATTTGAGGATTTTTTTTTTTTTGTGTACCAACACAAAATGAGCTGATGATTAGGCAAGATTTATTCTCCCATTTATGGTGTAATTTACATTCCAGTGGGTGCATCAGCACAATGATATGCAATGCATTTAGCAGGAAAAAGGGTTTAGCTGTAGTCAAGGCAGATTTTATAAGAACACATTGAGAGGTCATGTTTAGGACATCTCCAGACGTTTAAATGAAGTATATTTTGAATAGGGACAACATTTTCTTTTATAAAGGTTTTGTCCTGTTCTCCTGTGACAGACTAAGTTCAGAGAACTACCAGCATTTCTAGCTGATCCTTAAGCCAAGGTACTTGAAACACCTATGAAAAAGAAATGAGAACTATGACTGTAATTCCCCACTTTAAATAAAGGATACAGAGATATAGAGTAGCTTACTATCAGAAAGCAGGAAATATTCCTTGCAGTTCTTTCCTCTGAAAACTGGAAAAAGGATCATTAACATAGTTTATCTTCCCTCCCTCTTGTCTCCCTCTTTATCTGGGACTTGTATTTCTCTTTTTTCAAACACAGGAGAATGCAAATCCTGGGGTAAGTGGTCACAGCATGGCACCCCAGGTCCTCCAGGCCACCTCCCTTTGTCCTTGAGTGCCACCACAGGGTTCAGGCTGCTCAAGGCCATGTGTTCCCCTCAGAGCAGGGTGGGTTTCCTTGGGGATCCACCCATGCTGTCTCCAGGGCTGCTTTCCAGCATGGGGGAAAGTTCCCAGTCCAGACCTATGCAGCATCCTAGCCAAGAGGACTTTCCCCTGAGCTCCATCCTCACCTCCTCCACCTCCTGCGCCTCCAAGGCATTTGCCAGCTTGATCAGGGCAGAGTCAGGACTGGGCTGAGTGACAAAAGTCACTCCCTTTCCCAGCCAACTCCCAATACAACTTCCTTAGCGAACCAGCTGAGATGGCTTTTTATCCAGCTCAGAAGGTCCATCTTATCTGACATTCCTTCAGGAAGCAGTTTCCTTAATGAGGCCATGTCACTGAACAGAGATAGTGGTGGTGACAAGCTCCAGGACTCAGAGAAAAAAAAGACCACCCTGGCACAATGGGGATGATGGGAACTGTTCTAACTCTGCTGGAGAGGGGTCCTCATGGGAAATGATGGTATTTTACACATAATTTGTGAAACTACAAGGAATGCCAACGTGGCAGATGTTATCCATTGTCACAGCACAGAAGTAATATCAGAAGGAACATGGAAATCACTTATTTTTTATTTGAGCACAATGTGGTATTACAAAAAAAGGGCAGCTCCAAGACACATGGGTCTCAGACCAGGTTTAGTGATGTGCAGCATTACATCTGCTTCCCAAATGAAAGGTGTGGGATATGCAACCCAGGTATCACACCACAACAAGCTACTGGGCATCAGAGGAGCTGCAAACCACCCGTGGACCCTGTGCAAGTCCTCCTGGAGAGCTATCTTAAACTCCTCAGGGAAATGGCATCATTTACACTTCATTTACCATGGAAATTTGAGATAAGTTTAATCATTTTGCACTTGCTGCGGATTAAGAGCACATAGACAGACAGTAACTGTGATGCAGCTGCTGCCCAGCTAGTCAATACAGCATAGAATTGTAATCATACATCTAAAATCTTAATCTAAAGCTAAAAGGTCCCATGTAGGTTACAAAAGAACCATAGGTTCAATTTAGCTGGTAAGTAATTGTCCTGGAACAGAGAGGTAGTAAAAAAATGGGTATATAAATCATAAAATCATAGAAGCATAAAAAAGCATGGGTTGGAAGGGGCCTTAAAGTTCATCTCATTCCAACCCCCCTGCCATGGGCAGCAACATATTCTGCTTGACCAGCACGACAGCTGTTGTGATGCCTGCTATGTGTGGTAAAGAAAAAACCTGAAGGATTCTAAAACAAAATCACATTTAAATTGAAATTAAATAATATTTCATCTTGAAATACCATCTTGATTAAGTCAAACAAACAGTTTGGAAACTCTGAATTTGCTGTGAACTTCGTGACTTTTTTCCACTGTTGAGGTCAGAGAGCTGCAGGAAAAGCAACAACCACAGAAACACAAGCCCTGATCCAGCCTTTCCCAAAGCAGTCACAGCACACGGAAAGGAGAAATAATTTCCTGTTCTGCCTCTCTTTGCTCTTCAGCAGCCTGAAAGCAGCCTCTTAAGCACTGAAAGCCAAGAGCACATGGATGCATGCAACCAAACACTCAGGCACGACCACTCACGTGAGCCTTCCTCTGCTGCCTTGACCAAGCTGGATTTTTTTGGCTCCTTCGGGCTGGCATTGCTGTCCTGGCTGGACACGCTGAGAGAGGAGCCATCCAGGCTGTTCCGCTCGCCGTTGTAGCTCTAGTTGGGAGGCATGTTTGGGAGGGTAATGAGGCTGAGTGCTGAAGTGTTGTCATCTCTTCCCATGTGCCTCCAAGAACAACATGAAAACAAATCCCTGTAGTCCCCCAGGTACCTTTTTGGTCAGTGTAGCTCAAATAAATGTGGCTGGTATTTTACTGGTGGTAATTCATTTGCTTCACTGGTAACCTGGACAGGCCATTTTGGGTGTGTGTTACAATAAGAGAAAATATAATAGACCTAAGAGTCTTGTGAGCTGTGACCTTTTCTGTGCTACCTGTCTGAGCAGAAGGAAACTCAGATCAATGGGGCTGTGCCAGAGCTCATGGAATCATAGAAGGGACCTTAAAGGTTATCTTGTTCCAACCCGCCATGGGCAGGGACACCTTCCACTACCCCAGGTTGTTCCAAGCCCCATCCAACTTGTCCTTGGACACAGAGGGATGGGGTAGCCACAGTGTGTTTAAAAACAGTCAAGTTTTTAGTGGGCAGGAGAAGCTGCTTGAAGCTCCAGCTATGTCCTGCACAGAGCCAGTCGCTGAAGGCTCTGACAATGGGCAGGTTAGTAGCCCAAGTAGAGAAGTTGGTCACGCCTCTGTGATGACATATTTAAGAAGGGAAAAAAATGTGGGCATTCTCTTTCTAATCCCAAGAGGTGGTGAGGCAGCTGCCGGGGCCCATCCTGGCAGGGCCTGCTGGGCCTGCACGGCCAGGGCCCTCCCAAGACGAGGACCACAGGGCTGGGGCCACCTGTGCTCTGCTGGCGGGGACCACGTGTCCAGCGATGAAAACGTGGCAAACAATTCCCCGACATGGAGCACAGACAAGATTAACCTTTTCAGTGCAGCAAAGCTCCGTAAGAACTTTTCGATTGATGGAACTTGAGAACAATAATACCTACGGACAACAATTTTCTTCTGAGTCAGAGAAAAAGAAGTAGTGAGGACACGTGAGGAGAACCCACATGGCTGCACCAAGGTCAGTGAAAAGGAGAGGGAGAAGGTGCTCCAGGCGTTGGAGATGGGATTTTTCTACAAGCCATGGTGAAGACTATAATATAACAAACTTTTTCCCTGTAATTCATGAGGTGCATGGGGGGATGCAGAGATCCACTCTCAGCCTGTGAGGAAAAGTGCCCATGCTGGAGCAAGGGGATGCTGAAAACCGTAATCTAGGGAGGAACTCGAACAGAGAGAGAGGACCCTTGCTTCCAGAGATAGAGAACCCTTGCTTCCAAACTAGAACAGCTCGTCCTTAAAAGACTAAACCCCATGAACACAACCAACATGGCACAACAGAAAAAGAACTCCTTTCCCTGAACAAACTGAAGAAAGACACTTAGAAAGTGCAACACTGACCAAAACCCCATGTTTTGTCTCCTTGCCCTATCGGTGGGAAAGAGGGAGGGGCTGGGAAGAAAATAAGTGTTCTGAACATGTATTTTAGTTCTTATTACCCTTTTAACTTTTAATTCTGTTAATAATAAGTTTTCTTTGTACTATTTAAGTTTTGAACCTGTTTTGCCTTAAAGTGTTTTTTCGCTAATCCTTATCTCAACTCATAAAGTCTTCATTTTAATTTCCCCTCTTCTGCTCAGCTATAGCAGAAGGAAATACGTGAGTAGGTTTTTGGGAGTGCCTGGTGCTTAGCCAGCGTCAAACCCCGACACACAGCTTCCCTGGGCAACCTGTTTTAGTATTTCACCACCCTCACAGGGAAGAATTTTTTCCTAATATCAAATCTAAACCTATTCTCTTTCAATCTGAACCCTTCCCCTCTTGTTCTGTCATTCCAGACCCTTTTAAATAGTCTGCCTCCATTTTTCTTGCCAGCTGGCTTCAGGTACTGGAAAGCCACAATTAGGTCACCCCAAAGCCGCCTCTTCTGCAGGCTGAACAATCCCAATTCTCTCAGCCTTTCCCCACGGCAGAGCCACTCCGTCCCTCTGATCATTGTGGTGCCTCTTCTGGATTCACTCCAGCAGCTCCAGGTCCTTGTGCTGTTGGAGCCCAGGGCTGGGGCAGCTCTGCAGGTGGGGTCTCACCCGAGCGGGGCAGAGGGGCAGAATCCCCCCTCCCCTGCTGCCCACGCTGGGGGTCAGCCCAACACAGGAGGGCTTCCAGGGCTGGAGCAGGTCCAGCTCTCACCCACAGCATCCCCAGTTCTTCTCCCAGGGCTGCTCATTAGGTACAGGTCAAATATCACAAGAGGCAGAGTCCTGCAGCTCTGAGTGATATGAAACACCAATTGTGTTTGAAGAGTTACTGACAATGCATTTGGTGTCATTGTCCAATAAATGTGAGGCTCTTACCACACAGACAAATAATTAAAAGAAAATAGGAGTGATTAGTTTTTCCTCGTTATGAATTGATATAAGCAATGGGGTAAGCCTGTCCACAAGCATTTCATAGCGTTGTCTGCTGCAGTTTTATGAGGCAGCATATGGCAACACTCATCCATGGTGTAACTCCTCTCACATCCGCTCTGCTGCATTCAGGATGAGCCTGGGCCAATTCCATTGATGATCATTTTAGTGGTAACTGTCAATTAAAGCATCTCTGTATTCTGCAAAGTGGACTCCTTAAATAAAATGAACTTATAATCAGCTGCTTTATTATGTCTCACTGTATAGAAGTAAGAGAAGTCTATTAATCTTGTTTGCTAATTTTAATTAGAGCATGTACCTCGAATTCCAATTAGCTACACTAGGCTGATAAGCAATAGGAGTGTGCAAATAGAAAGGACATTTCACTAAAAAATATTTGGTGCTTTGAGTAGTAGCAAAGAGACCTGGCTTTTTATGTCTGGCAGTGGTGGAATAGAGATCTGAGAAGAAAAAATCATCTAGTCCAAGTGAGGATGAAGTTGAAGGACCCAGTACTCTGGCTGGAGGACTTTGAACAGTGGGACCCTTTACTAACCTGCTTTGTGGGCATAACAAGGACAGCAGCAGGGAAATGTACTCTGCTGTGTATCAGCAAGGTAGTGAACTCTCATCTGAGGAGCTCAGACTCCTTGATTTTTCTGTTGAAATTGCAAATTACGGAGATAATGGTAATGGGCTGAGAGTGGCCTTAATTTCAGCTCTCGTCTGAAAATCAGAAATTCATTTTGGATAAGCCAAAAGCCCTCTGAGTCCCTGATGAGCTGCCTTGGACTTCAACCAGATATTCAACAATTTTATTTTTATGAGTAGCAGTGGAATCTGCTGTGAGCCATAACTGTACCTGTTCATAAAGTGTACGTTCTATCTTTTTGTCCTCTTTCTTTTTAGAGAGCCAGCGCTCGCACAGGAAAACAAACGATTCCTCTGTGGTTTCATCCAAGATCTCCACTTTTTCCAGAAACCAGTCAGGACTGAACATGCTATTGTCGTGACGAATCTTGATCTTGTATAAAATGCCAAGGTCCACGGCCTGTATCGTGAATGTGTCCTCCTGTGGGGTGTTCAAGAGAGTTGATTTTGTTAAGAAACTCTCAACAGATCATCTACTGGAAAAAAAGCAGAAAAGGGAGGCTACAGAACACATATGTTTAAATTCCATATTGCTGGATGGTGTTTGGCTAAAAGCTTTGCAGAAGCCTATAAAGGCATATCTTTAAGCTGAAACTGTTCTTCAGGGAAGTGTTTTAAAGCCTGCTTCTGCTAGGAGGGGAGCTGCAAAAAACACCACTTTTACAACTAGTTAGAATATTGAAATCCTGGGAGATTTTTTAGTTTCAGTAAACTTCCCTTTCTAATCCAGTTAGATTTGTATGAACAATCCAGATTAGACAATCCTTGACACCATTATATCCAAGCAACTCGTGGCACAACCACAGAGCATCACTTTTGGTGCTATTTTCTCAAACGCAGCCGCAGTTTAGGTCCCATAAATTTATCAAGTTTTGTGGTGAATTCCGGCATACACTGTGTACATGCAAATCAGTTGCACAGGGACTGCAGGAATCTGCAGCTCACAGCTCAAGCCAGTTTACATGGACCAAGCTCATAATTTGTCCATCAGTGACTTCATAGGAACATCTGCCTGTTTGCTGCAGCGCCTGTCAGTTGTAATACCCAGCTGACAATCCATACAAAGCATTTTAAGAGGTAATGAATGTGGTAAATGGAATCAATCAATTCATGCCTCATAGGAAAACTTAGCCTATAAAGACGGTCATTGACTCGGAACATTAAAGACTGAGAAATGGAAAGTGTCATTAACCCTTTGTATTTGTACCTGTCCTCTTTCAAACTTGTTGAAGTTTGTTTCAGATTTACTGAGTTTTCTCTCTCCCATGTCCCCCAGGTCTCCGTAGATATTTAGGAAGACATTCGCATCTGTCCCAGCACCGTAGATATCCCCAGTGAACACGCTGATCTTGTACGTGTGAACTGCAGAAAGAAACAGAGATGATTTCTGGTCAGATGGAATATTAAGATCCATGTGAGGTACAGAATTTACCTAAGAAAATGCTCCCCAGATTTTCTCCTTGTTGCTTGTAGAGTTTTTAAATCCCATATGATTTTTCTTTCAGGTTTCTGATCCAAAGACTGGAGAATCCCTGGGCTGACATTTGCTGACTTTCCTTTTCTCCATCTAATCAATGCCCGTGTGTTGCTTTGATCACACAGTTTGTGGTTAAAAATGCACAGAATCATTACAGTCATTACTGGATGGGAAGTCGATAGAGGTGAGGGAGCTCAGCACCTCTCCATACGGAGGCTCGAGGGACACAGATCTGAGAACAAGTCATTCAGTGCTGTGAATCCTCAATACTCCATCTTCCATAAACAAAGACTGGGAATTCAGATGTGCAATTACTACAGGAGTTAATGGCATGTATCTCTATAAATTCCCCAAACAGACAGAGAACAGGTTTCTGAGTCCTTCTGCTGAGAGAGTATTTAATTAAGGAAGGGCTGGAGCTATGCTGTTTAAGTACCCTTTCTCTTTAGCTTGCTCAATGATGAGACAATAAAACCTCATCAAGCCTTTAGTAATGTGCTTTGCTAAACCTGTTAAATACTCCTATTTTTATTTTGCTACTATTCTCCCAATTATACGGGGAAAACAAACAGTTACTGAAATCATCCTCTCCAGGAAAACAGTGAGGGTCTGTACAAGTCTCTGATTACCCTGGTGGCACATGAGCCATGGAGAATGCCTCCCTGCAAATCCCAGGGCAATGCAAATGAGCAAGAGGCACAAAGTCTTAGTTAGGATTCTGTATATGCTAACAGCGCTGAAGAAAATTGCTCTATTTTCTTTTTCTTCTTTCACAGTAAAACCGATCCTATTCTGCTTCGTCATCCATGAAAGATTTCCATTGATTTCTCTGAGAAATGGATCAGAGTCATCACCTGAGAACATCCACCAGGACTCTGTGCAGTGCTGGATTTTCTGGTTTGCCCCTTCACATTCATCCTACAGAATCACAGCTTCGTATTTGAGAGGCAACTTCTACTCTAGTAATAAAAGAAGCAAGGTATATTGCCTAATTAGTCAATGCACCCCTCTTTGACCTGTGCTTGCTAGTTCTAGACACCTCCAGGACTAAAATGCAGCCTATTATTAAAAAAAAGATGCTCCTCAGAATACCACAAGCTGATTTTCCACCACTGTAATTTACACCATGTCACTGCCTAAGATGTATGAGGACTCACAGACATGCACAAGATTTATTTCATGTCCCAGATATTTTATATCTAAAGCAGAAGTTCCTGAACTTAGCCCTAGCTCCGCACCAGAAGAAACCTTGAGTTATCCAAAAATTCTATTCTATTGACTGTAAAACTTGTTTTAAGGCTTTGCCTTCAGAAGGAGAAGTGAGTCAGCCAAGTTAATTAACAAATGGTAACTGATCCAAGGTAAAGCAAGAGAAATGAACAAGTTAAGGAAAATGTCATGAAGACACCTAGAAGTCATAGAATCTTTGAATCATCAATTTGTTTGGGCTGGAAGAGACTTTTAAAGGCCACCTCATCCAACCCACCTGCCATGGGCAGTGACACATTCCTCTAGAGCAGGTTTATCAGAGCTCCCTACATCCAGAGCTTGAATGTTTCCAGGAACAGGGCATTCACTGCTTCTCTGGGCCACGTGTTTTACCACTTAGTAATTGATATCAAAATCATCTTTGCCTCTGGGGAAGAAATCTCTCATGAGGTTCTATGTAGTTCCTAACAGGGGGAAGGAGGACAGCAGCCTTCCTCCCAGCAAGGCACCTCTTCCCTTGGTAATGGAAAACAATCCACATTAATTCCACCCTGACAATGTTCTACTGTAAATGCAAATCAGACTCTGAAAGAAAAGAAACAGTGAGAGAACTTATTTTCTCTGTTGAATCATCTTGATGCCAGATGCAAGAGTCAAGAATTCCTTTTGCTCTGCTCAGGATGAGGAAGTTCATGACCTCTCTCAAGGACGTAATGAGCTCTGGGTGCAAAAAGAAGACTCTTTTCTAGAGGAAAAAGAGGTACAAACAGCTAGGCATACAGGGAAGCAATGATTTAGGGGTAAAATTTCAGTTCTTTTTCACTTGCTTCAACTACCAGTAAGGCCAAACACGGATAAGATGGGCTCAGAACTGAATAAGAATTTATTCTCCTCCTGAGAGGCAATTTAATGAGGTGACGGTGGCTGCCATGACCCAGATTTCTAAAGGTATGCATTTGTACCTGAAGGGCAGTGGGCAAAACAACCCTGGGAGGAAAGAGGAGCATTAATTAGACTCATAGGATAGGAAAGGAAAGGGCAGAGTGCACAGGATAGGTGAAGTTGGGCAAATGAATGAAGGTGTTAACACAGCCTGGAAGACAAGATGTAAGAATTCTGTTAGGCATCAGAGCAGATATGCAAACTACGGGTGTGAAAGGGTGTCTGTGGCAGGTTCTTAGAAGCTCCACAGGAAAATAATGATGTTACTGCACAGAAGTGCTCCAGGTATGAGAGAGGCCAGAGAACAGGAAGGGAAAGTAGAGTTAAGTTGTGTCAGCATTGCACTGAACCACACATCCAAACGTTTTGCTCCAAAAAAAATGGATACATCACCCCTACCTACTCCTAGGATTATATTACCTTCTAAAGGGTCTTCAACTTCCTCCTCTATCTGCTTGAGTGTCCCATCCTTCATGAGCTTTTCGGTAAAAATATCAGATGGCACCAGTTCTCTGACAGTCTCGCCATCGTCTTCAGACTTCGCAAGCCATCTTTCACATGGAAATGTGACAGTTTCCGAGCCCTGGATTAAACATGACAGACGAAATCTCTTCAAAACAACATGAACACATGCTAGTATCTCCCCTTTGAAAATACTCTGACATGCAGGCAAGGATTTTCAACTCATGTATGTGTGCATGTTTGTGTGGAGGCAGACCTAAAATAGTACATAGAAATGTATTTCCTGCAGAAAGAGGACATCTGAGGACTCTCAGAAGAAGCACTGGACATGCAGCAGAAAACAGGATTCCCAGCAGGGGTGTGAGAGCAGCTGTATGATCCAGTAGATCTCCGCCCTTCCCAGTATTAAAGCTTGTAAATTCCTAATCATGACTGCACCATTCCTGCTGAAGCTGTATTTTAGTGAGACTCTCAAATTCCTCTCCAACCCTTATTCAGGCATTTTCTTTGAAGCCAGTAGGGCTTTTTTTTTTTTCCCTGAGCTTAATACTTCATCATTTTGCCCTGTAATTCTGTTACTCAAGCTGGGTTCCAGGCAATTCCCATACATGCAATAAGAGGAGAAAAATACTGATTTAATTTTTGATCTTTTGTTTTGACTTCACTTTGGTGGAAACAAATATGATTTATATCACCAAACAGACAAAAACAATAGAACATGTGTTTTCCACTTGGTAAACAAAATTAATCCCAGACTATTCATTAAGAACAGACTCCCATAAGGCCTCCAAGATGGCAAGACACAGGCAGCTTTCTGAGTGCTGGACACCCCAGGCTATGACTCCATAAAGAGAGGGGCATGAGCCACCATGTAAGATACAGAGGCCACAAGTCTGAATAGAAGGGAAAAAAAAAAAGGAAGTTAGTTTTAGTCTCACAGTAAATAAATACAGGGAAAAAAAATGGAGTTTTCTTTACTGACAAGCTCATCATTTATCTCTTACACAGCAGAGGGTCCTCCTGCTCTGTCCAGCACCCTGTGCACCATCACTTTCATATAGAACATACCAGTGGATGTTAACAGAATCCCAGAGGGATTTGGGTTGAACGGGACCTCAAAGATATCTGGTTCCAAGTCCCCTGCCATGGGCAGGGACACCTTCCATTAGCCCATTTGCTCCAAGCTCCATCCAGCCTGGCTGTGAACATTTCCAGGGATGGGGTGGCCACAGCTTCTCTGGGAAACCTGAGGCAGGGCCTCACCACCCTCACAGTCAAGAATTTCTTTTTAATATCTAATACTCTGCTCTCTGCCAATGGGAAACCATTCCCCTTGTCCTGTCCCTCTGTGCCTCATACCAAGTCTCTCTCCAGCCCTCTTGTAGACACCCTGTATGAATAATTTCCACCTCAATTATTTTGCTGTGATTATTTATCAAGCCCATACAGTGTCCTTTCTTCACTGCTTCTACTATTTAAATACTAAAATATTAATATATGGGAAGGGAAGGGAACAGATCTCACTGTAGCAATCTTGAACATTGTTGTCACTGTGTACTTCAGCGCTGTACTGCCTGGAACTGCAGATCCTGCCCTCCCTGACACCATCGCTGGGGAGGAGTAGCTTGTGCATCCAAGAACAGATGTGCACTCTGACCACAGCCGACCTGGAATGAACAGGTCACGGTGTCACCACGCAAAGATCCCAGGGAAGTTGGTCTGTGGGAGCAGAACCGCTCTAAGGGGCTTGTGTGACTGAGTGTTTTGAGTCTGCAGCAGAATCACGCTTTGAGTACACACAGCCCAAATCTTCTGCTGTTAATGAAACACCATTTCTCCTCCCCTCTGCTGCTCCCCGCTGCGCTGCTGTTTAACCCCAGACAGAGATGTTTAACTCCATCAGGAGGTTTGGAGTGTGGCATACAAAATGGTGCCAAAGAAAACCAGCAGCACTTCAGGTGATTTCATATCTTTCACTTTCAAGTGTTATTTGTGCTATACAAGCAGAATACAACACCTAATAACTGGCCACAATTCCTGCGTCCTCATTCCTGCACTGGCAGTCTGACCACTTAACCTGTGTTATCTCACTGTACGCCAAGCCAATCAACAGTGCTTATCTCCACACCTGCAGGCTGGGAAGAGAGGGCTTTCCAGGACGATGCTTCAGTGCTGAAACTCTCTCCTCCTGATAGAGATCCCACTTCAGTCACATTTCTCACCGAAGCTTTCAACTGCTCCTGAACATTCATACTGCTGGCTGTATGTGCCGTTGATGCGAGCACTGTTTATTTGGTAACAGGATATCTAGGGACTGGAGTGACTGCACAGTGGGGCATTATGTGCACTTTCTGCAAGAGTTAATTCTGTCATTATTGATAATCACCATGCCACTGCCACGGTTTTTACTGGGGTTTCCCTGTTAGTGATTGTATTAATATTTAAGTGATGTAAAGTGCACTGGTTTATAATACCCACAATAAAATCCTCTTGCAGCCCTGAACAGGATTTCTTTCGTTAGAGCCTGAGTCTGGACCTAAGCTAGAAGCCGGGTATGATAGTGTGCTAAAAGTCAGTGCTTGTCCCTTCTCCAGGCTGTAACAAATGAAATATAATTATCAAATATAATTGGCATACCAAGACAGTTTTTTCAGTGTGCAACAATCCTAGTTTCCTACCTAAGTGCTTTCAATTTAATCTGAAAAGTTACTGACCTCATTTTTCTTTTGCAGCTCTACAGATACATCTAGACACATCTTAGCAGTCTAATCAGGTAGCACAGCTTTTAGAAGCACTGGCAGCATATTGCTATCCTGTGGCAGGTCATAATATCCTGCGGCTGATCAGCGGCATCATGCAGTGCTCTGCTTTCTTCTTTTTTCCCATGCCATAATCAAAAGATCAGCAGAATTGTAAATCTCTCCATTCCCAAGTTGTTCAGGGCTTTCCTCCCTTCCTCCACCTTCGGGTTTCTCACCATCTGCCCTTCAAAGCTGCTGCAGGGACTGAGGAGGGGCTGCAGCCCCGAGACCCTCTCTTGGCAAGTTGAAGAACACCCAAGATGGAGCTCCCAACCTCATCACAAAGTGCTCAGTTTAAGGCCAGTGTAGAAAGAGGCAGACCAGGAATCTCCTTTGCCTTGGTTTCCACACATTTGGGCATCCCCCTCTTCATCTTCCCCAGCCTGTGACCAATCGCAGTATCTCTGAAAACAACCTAAACCTGCCCATTAACCTAACAAAGCTGTACAAGGCAGGGGTTAGGCAAGACATGGAGAGTCTGGTAATGTCAGACTGGCAAAAAGGGGCTCATGAGGAACAATCTGAGGATATTGGCTTGTGAAGAAGCTTGTTCAGGAGGATGGAAAAGGGAGGCAAGGGGGGACCCTCTCAACTCTTCACAACTCCCTGACAGGAGGTTGGAGCCAGGTGGGGGTAGGGCCCTGCTCCCAGGCCACAAGGGGCAGGAGGAGAGGAAACGGCCTCAGGGTGCGTCAGGGAAGAATTAGACTGGATACTGGGAAAAATTTCTTCATGGAAGTGTCTGTCCAACCCTGGTACAGGCTGCCCAGGGCAGTGGTGCAGTCCCTGTCCCTGGAGGGATTTAAAAGCCATTTGGATGTGGCACTTGGGGACATGGGTCAGTGGTGGCCTTGGCAGTGCTGGGGGAATGGTTGGACTTGATGATCTTGGGGTTCTTTTTCAACCTAAACAATTCCATGATTCTGTGGTGGGGAGGGTTCAAGGAAGACCTTTGAGCTGATTGTGTAGCAAAGACAATAAAACATATCTTGTAAATTTTGAAGGAGGAAGCAAGATGAGAAGTACATTCATCATGACTGAGCAAGCTGTGTTTTAGAACTTGGTATTAGAAGTCACTTGAGGAGGGGGTAGACCTGAGAGGAGATAAAACCTGACATCCTTTTGGAATAAGGGAGAAAGGGTCCAGGTCTTTCCCAAAACAGCTACTGCTCCAATTCTGGACTGGCCCTGAAGAGGTGATTTTCTTTGGAACACCCCCACAGCCAGATTCATCCCTGTTCCTTTAGCCAGCATCTGAAGGCAGGGCTGAGGAACACTTTCTTATGTGGAAAAGATCAAGGCGACCAATCTAACTGTACTGTGTTAGTCTTGTTCACATGAACAGCAAAAAATCCTATCATCTAACTTGACTTTTTTAATGTGATTCAGGCAGTTGCACTGACAGGCATTTTACTTGTCTTAATTGTACTGGCTCCTTGCATTTATTCTTCCAGAATTAAGGGACTGATGAAATTGTTTCTTGTCCGTGTTTGGCAACAGTACTTTTTATTTTAAAATGGTACGCCCACTTCCCACTTCCTTCCCTGTGATCCCTCAAAACAGAGCTACACACGAAAATACGAAGCATTAAAAAAGCAATTATTGCCGAGCCTTATCATCAACATTTGAAGAACAAAACATGATAACACATGTTTGTTGTCCCCAGATCCCCAGGCTCCAGCAAGTTCGTTTAGCGTGCATTGCTCTTCAGGGAGTCGTTTTTCACTGTTAATCACACTTTGTATACAGAAGATGCAGTCTGGGAGATGGAAGCCGCTGCTCGTGGGGATGTGCTGGGATTCACAGCCTACCTTCCCGTTTGGCAGCAGCCTCCGAATCGTCACACGGTCCAAATGCCACCCCGAGTTCAGCCCTCCACTGTTGTGCCCTATGCGAATCTTTTCAATAATGTCACCAACGTCCTCCAGCTACAGAATAACAACAAACAAACAAATAAACAAACACCACCAAACAACACCCAAACCAAACAAACAGAAAACAAAAAAAATGAAAAAAGGTGAAATATTATGGCAAGAACAACTGGTGACTTTTGAGACACCATGTCTTTAGCTTATTTCATATTTTTCCAGCTGTTTGAAGTCCTTGGTGAGAAAGTATTGGTGCTGATGTCAATTATAGAATCATAAAATAAAATCCTAGAATGGTTTTGATTCAAAGGGACCATAAAGATCATCCAGTTCTGCCCTCCAGCCACGGGCAGGGACACCTTCCACTATCCCAGGCAGCTCCAAGACCTGCCCTTGAACACTTCCAGGGATGAAGCAGCCACAGCTTCTCCGGGAAACCTGTGCCAGGGCCTCACCACCCTCATAGTCAAGAATTCTTTCCCAATATCCCATCTAACCCTGACCTCCGGCAGTTTGAAACCACTGCCCCTTGTCCTGTCACTATCTGCCTATACAAAAAATCCCTCACTCTCTTTTTTATCAGCCCCCTTTAGGCACTGCCAGGGGGTCTGAGATCTCCCTGGAGCCTTCTCTTGTGCAGATGAGCACCCGCAGCTGTCCCAGGCTGGCTGCAGAGCAGAGGGGCTCCAGCCCTGGGAGCAGCTCCGTGGCCTCCTCTGGAGCTATCCCCTAATTTGCATTCTAGCGAAAATTCCCTGAACTTCTGCTCCAAAATGGAGAGAACCTTGCCCTGCACAAATTGAGTGACACCATATGAGACACGTCTGGTTGCACAGCAGCAATCCTGCATCTCAGGCTTCTCTGCATGAGCGTAAATTAAGCCAATTGTTTGGAAATTTCCCCTGTATTTGGCACTGGTGAGGCAGCACCTTAAGTGCTGCATTCAGTTCTGGATCTGTCAATTCAAGAAGAACACTGAGGGACTGGAGCATGCCCAGGGAAGGGAACGGAGCTGGGGAAGGGGCTGGAGCCCCAGGAGCGGCTGAGGGAGCTGGGAAAGGGGCTCAGGCTGGAGAAAAGGAGGCTCAGGGGGGCCCTTGTGGCTCTGCACAACTCCCTGACAGGAGGGGGCAGCCGCGGGGGTCGGGCTCTGCTCCCAGGGAACAGGAACAGGAGGAGAGGGAACGGCCTCAGGCTGGGCCAGGGAGTTTCAGTTTGTATGCTAGGAAGAAATTCTTCACGGAAAGGATGATTAGACATTGAAATGGGATGGTCAGGAGGTGGTATACCCACCATCCCTGGAGGTATTCAAGGAGCAACTGGACATGGCACATGGTGCTCTGGTCGGGTGACAAGGTGGGCATCAGTCACAGGCTGGACTCAATGATCTCAGAGGTTTTTCCAACCTAATTGATTCTGTGATTCTATGAAATTGCAATGCAGCTGCATCTTAAATTGCTCCTTTTTTATCCCTTTCCTTTTTAAACATTTGTGTTCATTCTCTTAATGCTGGAAGAATAACTTTGAGGTCAAAATAGCATACAAACAGCCTGGCATTTTATATTATCTCTCCTGTTCTGCCACAGGATCTGAGAAAAGTCAACGGGATGACTATCTTATGAAGTTGCTACTGGGTTTTTATGCCTCATCTTATTGTTTGAGTAATTTGTTACTAGCTCATTACTCTTAATTCACTTCCCTTTCAAAGGCTTGAACAGGAAAAATTGAAATTTGCTCCTGAGTATTAGCTTTTGGTTATTCCAGTGCAAACTTTTGTATTGCTAGCCTTCAAAAACCCAAGGCTGGTTTCAAACCTTTGCATGTAGAACACTGAGCTATCCTTCTGTCCTTGGGGCCGTAGAGTCTTATTTTCTTGGAAAACGTGAGAAAACAGAGCATATCAATTTGCATCCCTGGTGGCTACTTCCTTCTCTCCCCAGCTGACAGAAGGGCCCCACGCAGAAGCAAAGACAGCAGTAGTTTTAGAAGGCACCATAAGTCAGTAAGACTGCACTGCCCAAGGAATCCACACTCTGAACAAACCAGGTTTGACTCTATCAGCCCTGCGCTGACTTTAGGCAGCATAAGATACACTGCAAAATAATTAAACGATCTCATTTCTAAAACTCACACACATGCACACAAGTATACATTAGGGAAAAATTATTTTTCCTCTTTTGTCCTGTCCAAATACTCATCTTTCAATGAGACTTTTAGTCAATACATAGCAATAAAATGATGCTTGAGCAGTCAAGATCCATGTTAAAGAAGTTGGCTTTACTCTGCTGCAGGCATCTCCAGCAAATCATCACTTAGAAGCACAGCTAAGAGCAGTCTCTAATCTTTTGTGCCTCTTTTGCAAAATACAAAATTATAGAGGCAGGTAAAACCACAAAGCAAACAGACAATTCCCAGTTTATGTTTTCTGAAACCCCCCCAAATAATTTTTAAGGTCCGTTGAACTCCAAATTATGGCCCTATACAAGCAGGTGAAAGAAAAATATATTTTGCTTATATTTTGCTTTGTTCCCATCTCCTGCAGAAGGAGGAACTGGTGAAGTGAGAATGAAGTTTGGGGACAGGTTAATAAGATGTTATAAATCTGTAGAACACACTGCATTTTCTCTCACTTAATCTAACAAAAGTACTGATGTTTCAGATTCCACCAAAATTGAAATAAATCTTACTACACAAAGACTTAACCAGAACACTTGGTGTAAGATTTATACCTGTGGATTTATGCAACCTCTATTACAAAAAATTGTGTGGAAACTTCAAAAAAATAAGTCTTATTCTTTGTTTTAAAGGAATCACGCTGGGGATTTATTTCATGATTCATGACTTATAATAACAATGTGGGCTGCAAGTATTTTAACCTTGTAAAAAAAATTGGTTTAAAATTTCCCTTCAATTACAAAAACAAACCAAACTGAAAACAGAGAGAAGTTGTAAGATGCTCTATGTCAATGTTGGTGTTGCAGCCAGAAAGAGAAGGTAAGGGCATGAAGCAACATCAACAGGATAAGCCAGAGCAGGTCTGCCTGCATTTTTTGCCTCTCACAAATTTTCAGCAATAGGAATATACTTTAAATAGGAATTGCTTAATACTGTGAATGTAAATGAGCTCACTCTTTGATGTGCACTGGTTTACTATTTGCATACTGTTGTGCAAACACTTCAGGAAATACTTCAGAAATAGTTAGGCCCGGGTATTCAAAAATCACATTGTCTACAGGAAAGTAATGGTTTCTCTGTCTGAGGATACAGAAGAAAAAGCATTATGCTTCTAAGTATTGCAAACTGCAAGAGAATCACAGAATGACAGAATATTCTATGTTGGAAGGAACCCACAAGGGTCATTGAGTCCAGCTTCTGGCCCTGCACAGACACCCCACCAACCCCTCCCCGTGCATCCCTGGGAGCGGTGCCCAAACCCTCCTGGAGCTCCGGCAGCCTCGGGGCTGTGCCCATTCCCTGGGGAGCCTGGGCAGTGCCCCACCACCCTTTAGGGGAAGAAGCTTTTCCTAATATCCAACCCAAACCTCCCCTTCATGCTGTTTCCTCAAGTCTTGTCTGCTCACAAGAGTGAAGAGATCAGTGCCTGTCCCTCTTCTTCCCCTCACGAGGAAGTTGTAACTGCAATGAGGTCTTCCCTCAGTCTCCTCTTCTCCAGCTGAACAGACCAAGGGCCCTCAGCTTCTCCTCACACAGCTTCCCCTCAAGGCCCTTCACCATCCTTGTGGCCTCCTTTGGATGCTCTCTAACATCTTAATGTCTTTTTTATATTGTGGCACCCAAAAGTGCCCTCAGCACTCGAGGTGAGCCCCCCCCCAGCCCAGAGCAGAGCAGTGGTTGCTCAGGTGGGTGAGACCTGTGAGGAGCAGAGCAGTGGTGACCATCCTGGTCAAGATTTTCCACTCTCATCGTCATTTTGGGAATGACCTCTGGCCCCTCCCAAGCCTGGAAACACATCCTTGATGCCAGTGGAGGTGAGAAGGAAGGAGGGGCAGGGGCTGACATGACCGTCCTCATTCGATAAAGGGCCAGCTACGCTTTGTGACCTCCCACATCTTTCTGAAACTCATCTCAAGCATTAAAGCACTTTCTGTTGATTAAATAAATCTGATGATTTTACCGTACAAGAACACAGAGGACTGAGGGAGTCTATTCTTGACCATTGCATGCTCCCCAGTGCTCCCCATGTTTCTATCTTACCTCCACGATGAACTGATTCACTGAATTCCTTTCAAAATACATCCTTTGCTCTCTCTTGTTGAGGCACAGGGACTTTTGCTGAGTGCAAATCCCATCACTTCCATAAAGAACAACGAAGACATCTGCATCTGTGCCAGCTCCAAAAATATCACTGGTGTACACCGTGATCTCGTAAGGAACAACTGGTTTAGGAAATGGCAGAAAACAGAAACAGGCCAAAAGGAGTTAGTAGCCAGCACAGCAATGTTCCTAAGAGAAAAGTTAATGAAACAAAAAATGATTTATAAATCTCAGCAGTGAAAGAAGAGAGGGTAGGAATCACACACTTGTGTTCAGTTAAAATATCAGGTTGGTCAGTCCTATGAGAATCCAAAGGAATTTCCTTCAATAAGAAAGGAAATTTCCTTCAATAAGAAAATTCCTTTCCATTGTAATGCAAATTGACCTTGATATGTGTTCATGTAATAAGATTTTAGGTTAATCATATGACACTCAGTATACTTGCCATCCAAAGTTACTGAAACAAGATTTACTTCATCAGCTCAAGAGACAAAGCAAAACATGAATTCACAAATTTTTGAGCAGTTAGGAAGATGGATGAAGTTAAGACAACTGGTGGCAGCGAAAAATATTCAAGACAGCCTTATTGATAAAAAAGTCCTAATATTTCCAGTACTAAACACATGACAAAAATCCATCATAAGGAAGTTAATAATTCCTCTGTTCTATTTTTCACTTAGTACCACCTCCCCTGGAACACTGAGGCAAACAGGTTAGATTACAGCCCAGACCCATGGTGAATGCAGAACAGTAATGATCAAGACCATAAATACTCCCCTATTCTATTCCCGTGGTTTCTCCAGAATGTCCCATGACCCCAAAATCTAATGCCTCCTTTTGTTCTATTCTGTCTTCACAGCTTCCGAATCCTGAGTCCTGCTGGAGTATGACTCAGACTTGCTCAGGAATAAGGCTGACCCAGGAATGTAGGAACAGGGGCTCTGTTCCTGGCTCTGCTATGGATTTGCTGAATATATCCTCAGTTTTCAAGGTGAGATGGTGTTTAGCTCACAGAGTAAGAAACGTAGGTTCAGACGCCTGCACATCAGACAGGTGTGTACATCTCCAGACGTAATCACTAAAGCTGGTGCAGTCTGAAGAAACACTCTGTGAAGGAATTAAGGCATCTTCATTGGGGTTGGCCAAATCACTCCCCAAATCCCACCTCTGAATGACCAAATAACCATGATGGCAGATCAGACACTCCACTGTCGTGAGGATATGTGATGTCAGGTGTGCCATCTGAACAGGCAAACTGAAACCTGTCCCAAGCTCCTTTAAATCCGTTCTGAAATCAAAACATGAGGTAAGGCTTAGGCATCACTGAACAGCTGCAGGACCTCTCCTGCCTCAGGAAGACACTATCCTTCAGTCCCACTACCCCCAAGCACAGCCTTCAACACCAGGATTCTGCCACCACCACAATATGCCCCTGGCCATCCCTCTCCCATACACGCCTAAGAAACTCCATCCTTTCCCATCCCTCACTACAATCTTCTCATCTGATTGTCTTTCTCACCCTCCTACCCTGCCACAACTTCAGTCATTTTTGCTCTTCACATTACAGCAGGTCTCACTGTGTTTCAGACTCAGCATCTCTGTTAGGGTAAGGAAAAGGCTCCCAGCACAATCTCTATTACCGTTGAAGTAACTCTGATTATGCATATAAGAGACTAATCATTCATTAAAAGCTCAAGCTCTCTACATACAGCTCTCAGGAGGACATAGATGAAGAAGTTTTCTTCTAAAGAGAGTCAGCCTGGAGGTACTCAGTATTCTTTCTGCCCAACCTACTGAAATCTGCTCCGCTGTGCTGCAAGTAAACTGGAATAGTTTCTCCAGAATGTAAGAAGAGGGGGGGAAAAAATATCCTGGAGATGAAAAATCACACACTATGCTTTATGAATTAAAAATTATCCTCTCTGCTGAAGGCCGCAGCACTTGCTCTCGTTGCTTGAATATTAACATCAGCTTAGAACTGAATCAGCAAAGCAGTGCCCTAACAAGGTCACCAGCAGCACAACTTTCAGCTGTCAGACGCCCATTTCATTTACATGGCACTTTTAAAGCTGTATCCCCACAGGGATGATTTTAATTGGACTGTGGATGACATGTTTTCATCGTGAAACAATTCTGGCACGAGTCATCACAAAACAAATCAAGCCAGTTTAGTTACCTCTGGCAAACTGAAACCCACAGGTTAATTGTTAGGAAACCAGAATGTAGTAAACAGCACAGTGGGATGGTTCATATGGTGAAAAAGCCTAGGCTGACAGCAGGCCTGGTGCAAACTGTTTGCCAGAGAGGCCTGACTGCTTCCAAAGGCTGAGTGTGGACTGCAGACAAAAATCAGGTGAACATGAGCTATGTACTCAAAGGCACGGCATGCCAGAAACTCCTACATCACTAAAATATTCAGAGGTATTAATAAATTATACAGTCAACATCTGCATCAAAATATATATTGATTGGGATAATATGGAAAAAAGAGATGAGAAGCAGGTACTGAGTCTTTGGGTTATATTCACTCCTATAAAAGGTATCACTGCATCTATTAATCAATTTATTTCTTCAGACACAGAGACATGGAATACCACATCCAGCTCTGGGATCCCCAACTTAAAGAGGACATGGAGTTGCTAAAGTGAGTCCAGAGGAAGCCAAAAAGATGCTGCAAGGGATGCAGCATCTCTGCTCTGGGCGCAGGCGGGGACAGTTGGGGCTGCTCACCTAGAGAAGGCTCCAGGGAGAGCTCAGAGCCCCTGGCAGGGCCTAAAGGGGCTCCAGGAGAGCTGCAGAGGGGCTTGGGACCAAGCATGGAGGGACAGGACACAGGGAATGGCTTGCCAGTGCCAGAGGGCAGGGCTGGATGGGATCTTGGGAAGGAATTGCTGTGTGTGAGGGTGGGGAGGCCCAGGCGCAGGTTTCCCACAGAAGCTGTGGCTGCCCTTGGATCCCTGGCAGTGTCCAAGGCCAGGTTGGACGGGGCTTGGAGCAACCTGGGATAGTGGAAGGTGTTCCTGCCCATGGCAGGGGGTGGCACTGGATGAGCTTTAAGGTCCCTTTCAATTCAGTGAATCTATTTCTTCCATTTGACTGACAAAAGTGCAGAAGGAAGCAAAGAGAATCCTTTCTTCTGCTCCAGATAGTTCGGGTAAAGAAGGCAGGATGTGAGAAATAAAAATACCTTGGTCAAAGAATGGGTGAAGCACAAAGACATGACAGTGGCAGATCCTCAGAGAAGAAATTATTTCAGCTTACAGACTGCAGGGTACGGGGATCTGGACATGGGAGGGACCTTTAACATGAACTACTGTGTTCACAGTAAAAAAGAAGGAGGCAAAACAGCCAGTGGTCTTCTGTGTGGTTATTCCCACAACTACTTGTGAAGAAGGAAACCGAGGCAGAAAAAGGGAGATTGGGCAGCTCTAAATTTTGATATCTAAATAAGGAACTGCAGGCAGTAAGGCTTTTGACACCTTCAATGCATACACTGGGGATAAGGTGAGAGGGGAGACAGCTTCTGTGCGAAATTTTTTAGCTTTTCTTACGAATGACCAGGGAAGAATCTATCAGGAAATCAACTCCCAGGTGTCAGACCTCATCCCTCATCACTGTGGCATCCAACCCAACGTAAGGAAGAGATGGTTCTGGCAAGTACCCTAATGGTGGGCAAAATTTATCCACCACTTGAAATGAAGCAGATCAGAGGGGGACAAGTCAAATAAAGTCCAAGGGCTGTACACTGCACACAGTCAAAGATACTTAAGAGTGGGGAGCATGAGAAGGAAGAGGGCTACAAAATAAGCAAAATATTTCATTTATTTCAAGAAAGCCATGGTATCTGATCCTCAGTATTCTGCAAAGAGGAGAAGAATTTGCCAGAACTGAAGAGTTTGAGTTGCCACTGCAGACTTGAAAATTATAAACTTGTACTCAGAATGAGCTAAGCTGGGGTAATGTTTATCCAAAATATTAATTTAGAGGCGTGTGAAGAGCTAGGAAAAATTGGAGAACACTAGAAGAGGCAGACTGGTACAACACTTTTAGAGAAGAACCACACTAAAGAAACTCTGGAAGAGGGTCTTTCAGCAAGAGATGGGTGTGCAGTGCCAAAGGCACTGGAAGAACTAAGACTTGGAAGCAAGATCAGAGTGTCTGCTTTGAAAACAGAAATGGCAATATTAGAATGGAACAAGATCAAAGGGAAGCTGGAGACGAGGAAGACAACTTGAAATGAGCAGAGGACTTGGAGAGGATGGGGAAATAGGAAGAAAAAGACAATCATCCACAGCCACATGACTTCTAATGATTCTCTGATTTGGCAAATGCAAGAAATATTAATCTAGAGCACCCAGAGGAACCTTCTGGTAGTAATTGGAATAGCTGGCATGTGATCTACTTATAAATTTTCAAAAGCCATTTCATGGCGAAACCTATAAAACTGCATGAGATAGTGAGATTTTATCTTCTGTAATGATGGGTGTATCCTGAGGAAATGGCATTCTGCTCACATGGGATGTACTCTACTGTCTGCAGGACTGCAGGGAAGATAATTCTCTCAATGGCTCCATCATCCTCTGATTTATCCAGCCAGCGGCCACAAGGGAACTTGAGGCACCGTCCCAGGGATGGGGCATCAATCTCCACCCATTCCAGAAACCAGCCATTTGAATTACCTGTGGTGGAGAGATAACAGTGAAAAACCCACGAAGCCTTTACAGACAACAACAAATGAATCACTGCACGCCAGACCTCCGAGAAATAAATCTTTCTGTCTTTTGCCAAAGGGAGTATAGAATATATGACATAAAGGTTACTGGATGCAATTGCCCAGGACTGAGCTAAAACACTTTACATTTCTATAAGTGACAAGCTAAAGATATACACGTGGAAATGCTAATTACTGCATCACTTTTATCAATTGGCCTCTGTAATAATACAGAGCAGTTATCAACAAACCTGTCCCTTAATGCCCCACAGGGGAAGAGATTTGGGCATAGCTCTACTGCCTCCCTTGTTTGTAGCAGATACACAGAATTCTGTCTAAAAAGCAGCCAAAACACCATCAAAAATTTAATAAAGGAGTGAGAAAAGTCTATGGGTCGCATGCAATAGAAACAAATATGGGGTTTGGTGATATCTGTGAAATCTCTCTAAAGATGTGACTATAGAACTATAGAGACTCTTGCAGAGGGTGATGGTGCAAAGCTAGCTGCAAGCTGGCACTACTGAGCTCGTAATGTCACATGGGAATGGAGTTAGCAGCAAAGATAGTAGCAGCAACAGCCAAAGTGACAGCAAGGATCTGTCACCAAAAGGTAAATTACGTTTGGGGTCTTGGGGGCAGGTTATTTTATACAGCAATGCACACAGTGCACTAGAAACACTGCGTTGCAAAGCATATTATCTTACCTTTATTGTCATGGCCTATCTTGATTTTTTTCAGGTCTCCAATGTCCACAGACTCCACTGTAAACTCATCTACCTTCCCACGCTCAAATTTGTTCTTGTTAGTCTTTGAGGCCTTTAGGCTGACTATCCCTGTTGTGGCGATGCAAAAGGACATTGTTCAGCATGTGAAACAAATCCTCTGGGAATGTCAACAGTGGAATGAGGGAAGTGGCTAAAATGCAAAAATTGGCTTTTCATTTCAAGATCTGAGCTTTGTCCCTCCCTCTGAGCCCAAGTCTGTATCAACACCCAGAATATACAGAATTCCTCCCTTGAGTGCTCTTCTGGCAGTGCAACGGGGACGATGTTGTCGTGCTGTGCTCGCAGCTAAAGAAATCAGTGCTACCCATCAGTTCCCTGTCACTCTCACAGGCATCCCAGCCACTGCACACACATCTCAGCTGCTTCCAAGAGGATTTGCTCATCAGCTGATTAAATACTTCTGGGCCACTCAAAGAGGCAGAGGAGGGCTGGGTTTCAGGAGCATGCTGATTCACTGCTGAGGAAAGCAAATCATCCACTGCATTCACTACTCAATAATGTAGTCCCAGTCAACTGTGCTGTTTCTATAATTGAAATTAAAACCTTTAGACCAGCAGCTGGTGCAAATCAGCATTGCAAAGTCTGGCAGTGATTTACAGCAGCTGGTGCCGTGCTCCAAGTTACCACGATGTGTGCACCGACTGCAAGAACATGAAGCTGCACTAAAAGGAGTGAGAAATGGGTATTGAGGAAATGAAAAGAAACCATGAACTGTCTTTTCAGGTATCAAACAGGGAGTTGCTATCCTTTTCCATCATTTGAAGCCATACCAGTGTCGTCTTTACTTCCATAGAGTGTGATGAAGACGTTGGCATCTGTCCCAGCATTCTTCTTGTCCCCGGTTTTCACTTTCACCATGTATGTCGTGGATTTAGCTGCCAGATAAAACATTTTGATTTAAGAGTGTGAAGTCTGACCAGGAGTTTACTTTTCCTTGCATAAATATGCGCTTGGTTTGAGTTTTGTTTTGACTGATCACAGCCATCTCTAATGTAATCTCTAATTCCTGTCCTGTGGTGTGGTAGCCCTTGAGGTGAGCTGGGCTATGTGATTCCAGAATCTTCTACTGCTCCAGTCACTCAGCACATTGCCTGCATATCTACAGATAAGAAAGGTGCTCAAGCCTTCCCATTTGCTTCCTGAGAGCCTCTAACCCTCCTCAAATCTGCCTCTGACTATAACATTTCATTTAAAAATCCACATACCCTGCCTTTATTTCACTGGCATTAAATCATATATGTGCATATAACACATACCAGAAGACGTGGACACTGACATATACAGTTCATATTCACAAACACACCTTTCAGAACAGCATCAGTAGCGAGGTTTCTACTGCACTATGGTCTAGAAAGTGCAGTAAACTCATAAAAAAGGTGGAAAAGTCTAATATGGTCTTCACTCAGCTGCTATAACTTCAAGATTTCCAAAATGGAATATTTCCTCCCTAGTTAGACATATCTTTCCAAGATGCTGGTCAACCAGCATGTCCTTCTGAACCAAAGGGCTAAACAATTTGTGGAGTTTTTTTGACTATACAGCTTTCAGGAATTATTCATGTATTTAAAAGCATCTGAGGGAGAAATAGGGGAGAGTTTAAAACCTTTCACTGGCTATGAAACCAGTGGAAGTATTGGGCACTCAGCACCTTGCAGGATCAGACCCTGGAATGTGTCGCTGTGCTGTGGTTACCACGCAAAATTATTTACAAGCGGGGCAAAGTTATTTTGGAGAACAGACACAAGCAGCAAGATGGAAAGTGAGATAAATTTAGGTCCCTTCTCTTTCTCTGGGCGTGTTTTCTCTCTGCTCAGTTTCATGTTGGAACATTTAACCATTACAGTCCATGATGTGAAGTGAATAAGATTTATTCCTTAGGTATTAGCCACCAATATGCATTTCAGTCCAAAAATGATGACTGAACACGTTACTCATCTTCCTAGCTTTGTCACTTTGGGTCCAATCTTGCAAGATGATCAAATCGACTAAAAATTAGGAGGGTCCACTCCTCAGAGTCTGAAACACACTTGACACTTCATTCACACCTGAAAATTTCATTTTGGGGCAAAATTACTCACAGCTCAGTGAGTAACTGCTGCTGCTAGCTGCTAATGCCCTCAGCAGCACTAACAACCTGGTTCCTTTCCAACCCCAACACTGGAAGAAATACAAGGCCAACATATATATTCCACCTTTTTGTTCCAGGCCCAAAGTTGCAGGAGACTGGCTCTCATTTTCCGAATCTTTCTTTACAAATGCTTCATCCACTGGGACCAGCTCCCTGGCAATCTGACCGTCATCTTCCTCCACTGCCAACCACCTCTGGCATGGGAAATAATACCTACAAAATGACAGCAGCACCCGGTGCTTACACAGGACTTCGCAGGCTTTAATAACATAAACAAGCACGGGTCAGAAGATACTTGAAGAAATAAATAAAGCAACAAGATCACTCAAAGCTGAGCAATACATCTGTTTTCATCCTCAAGATCTGGTGTTTGTGGGAACTAAATCCATTAATAGGTTAGGGAGCACATACTACAAAGTGCAGTTTCTGGGCTGCCAGCCCCACATGATTGATTCATTTTAATTTCACTCTCAGAAAGAATTCAGTAACTTGAAGGAATCTCCAGTCTCCCAGGCATTTATGTTTATGAAGACTGGACCCATCTTGTCCCTAAGAGTGGTCACTATCAGAGCATTGTGCAACTTTTAAAGATGTGATTTCCAGCATGTTTCAGCCCAAAGGCAAGCCTCTATTTCAGGTTTGGAACAGCCCATTCTTTGCTCATCCAGCTGTCTGTGGAAATCATGAGAGTTTGCTTAGATCAGAATTTGCTTTTGGCCCAGATGTTTGCATTAAGTACAAAAGGCAAACAAAACGTGAGCTCAGAGACTTCCAAAATGGGGCCTAGAAAGGAAATGCTTGAGTGCAGCCTCTGCTCCAGGAGGGAGAGATGAGTTCCTCCCAGGAGAAACAGAAAAAAGCTGAGGTTCCCTTCCAAACACTGCTGGTTCCCAAATTACAGAGGTGCTGGGACTGCAAAAAGCCCCACAGAGGTACCCCAGAATGGCCCCACTCTCTGTATCATGGCACAGTGACCACAAGGCTCCCAAAGGATGCCCGTTCCCTGCAATCTGGTGAGGAGCTGCAGTGATGCCCTTCTGCGTCTCCTCTGCCTCCCCACACTTCTGCATGCTCCTGAGAACGTGGCGCCTTGTCTGAGCACATGAAAAGGGCACAACAGGCTCCTCACGTGGTGCTCTCTTTGAGGTCAATAATCTCTACCCTCTCCAGGAACCAGCTGGGCCTAGAACCAGAGTTATCGTGGCGGATCCGCAGCTTCTTCAACTCTCCCAGGTCAATGGCTTTGATGGTGAACACGTCTACCTGCACAGGAGGCAAGAGGCAAATGGCTGTGTTTCCAAGAAAGAAGGAAAGAAAGGCAGCAAATGGTCAAGGGTAATCTTTTTCCCCATTGAAAAATAGCTATTTGTAAGTTCTCTTTGTGTTCTTTGCGTGGGTGTACAAAAATAATGACGGACATGTGAGGTCTCCCATTAACACTCATGTTTGTCTCCTACAAGGAGTAATAGCCTTGAAGCTGCCCACCCCTTCACTCCTTTCTTTACCTCATCCCAGCTGCAGCTTCTTATAAGCTTGACTTCTCTCTGCTAAATATCATTCCTTTCAGGCTTAGTATTTTCCCACAGATTGAAGCTGGAACTGGACAAAAACATGTTGACTACTTGGAAATTCTCCTGCACACCTCTGTGTAGAATCTTAAGAGTATCCAGAGTTGGAAGGGATCCACATGGATCACTGAGTCCAACTCCTGGCTCTGCATGGGACAGCCCCAAAATACAGCCCAAATGCTTTATTTCAAATATTTCAGAATTTCTTCCTTTTGTCGTTTACTATAACCAAGAGGATCATTTATTAACTGTGTTAGTGTGACAGGATTGTCCTTGTTATCATAACAGTTTAAACATCTTAACGTGATTAATATGTTGGTAGACTTTGGGTTTGTACTCCCAAGAGTAAGGAGCATTACATTTGCAGCTTGGAGCTCTTCCCATTGAATGAAGAACCATGTGCAGGTTGCAGTTTCACCAGTGCCAAGCTCATAAATCACAGCTAACAGCTTATTTAACAACCTTCGGCTCTTTTTTTTGTGGTTGCAAGCTTTCCACAGCTGCTTTCTGTTTCTATAATTTTTTGTTCTTCAAAATTATTCCTTGAAAAACTCCTGGCTATAACAGTAGCTTGTTAATTGTTCATAAACTTTTTATAGCAAATACTCAATGTACGAGAGATGATCTTTAATTGGATTGGATTATAAGGTAATTACAGCACACTGTGTAATATTGCTTTTATTCCCTGGCTGGTTAGCTAGAACATTTAGAATAGTATTTGCATCTAAATATCTAAATACTTGAACAGCCCCACAAATACTCTCCAATATTAATTTAAAGTTTGTAAGTTTTAAGCATTCCTGAAAGGAAGCATTATTACCAGAATGCTTACAGAAAGCAGATGCAGAAGGTGGCTCCAACACGGAATTGGTGTTCAGCTTATTATTCAAATGAATCTCCCCTGGAAAATGTTTTGAGGCATTCTGCTTTATATAATATATTTCAGAAATAAAACACATTTGAAAGGAGTGAGAAGAGGCTGTATTGAACGGCCAGCACATCAACCCTGCCAGCCTTCTGCTCGCTTGAGTGAGTGGAGTTCATGCATTACCTGTCCTTTCTCAAACTTGTTGAGGTTATTTGACCTTTTCAGCTGGCGCTCACCCGTGTCTCCTCTTTCCATGCCATAGATGCTCAAGAAGACATTAGCATCCGTCCCAGCCCCCCACACAGTCCCAGTGAGAACGTGGACTTCATACGTATTTTCTGCAAGTAAAATTGCAAAGGCAGCTCAGAAGGACCCCAGAACTGGCCGTATTTCATCAAATCTGTGTCTCACCGTGAAAGCGTAACCCCTGAAATGCCAGCACAGAAAGAATTTGCCTGGAGTTTGTTGGCATCTGTCTTAAAAACATGAGCAGTGCTGTCTTCCTCCAGCCCCTCTCCTTGGCCATGACAATAGTTACATCTTGGTGAACTTTCAGCCACAGTGGTAACCTCTGGGACTCTTGATTCAAGTGTCCCGAACGACCTTTGGTGAACCCTATAGAAGTGCTCCTGCATGCTCTGCCTTATTTTACCCACCCTCCTCCTCCTCCCTAGCTAGATCCACCACAGCACGGGGTAAGATACAGTGCATGCCTGGGACAGCGGGGTGGCTGTGGGGAATAAATGGTCCTGCCAAGCAGTGCAGCATCATCCTTCATGCAGAGGCAGGATACAAACACACACACACACACACACACACACACACACACACACACGCATGTGTTCCCTCTGGTATTTACCCTCCAGGTCAGATTCTCCATCAGGCACCAGCTCCACCACCAGCTCCTTATCCCCTTCATCCTTAGCCAGCCAGCGATGGGCCACAAATGTATAGACATCCATTCCTTCTTCTGCCTTGGTCTCCTCCTCTTCCTCCTCATCAGACTTCTTTTTCTTCTTCTGCTTTTTGTCAGACTCCTTCGCTTTCCCGGACAGGCGCTTCAATGTGACACTTTCCAGGAACCAGCCATCCCCAATGCCTGTCCCATCGTGGCCTATCCGAATTTTATAAATCTTGCCAACATCTGCAGCCTCTCTCTGCCACCAAGGGAAAGTCAGCACCCAGGGGGATAGAAGACATCTTAATTTCATAAAGCTCATTCTTAAAAATGAGGAGCACCACCTCTACCACACAAAATATCTAAGCGAGGATAAGAAAAATTTCTTAATGCAAGTTTACCTTTATTTTTTCCTTCCTGCTTTACTATTTCATACTTTCCATTACCAAATCTCATCTGAACAGACTGAGCTGAAGACATTCAGAGCAGCCATGGTGAGGAGAGGAGCTAAATCCATATTTATTTGGCTCCCAATTTCCTCACTGCTCTCCTTACCTGTATTGTCTCTGTGTCATTACTAAAGATGAATATACTATACCACACTAGGTTTTTACAGATTCTCAGTACATGAGGTATTTTGAAAATTAATAATAAGATGCCTTTCACACTCAGCACAGGATATGAACCCAGCAAGAAGCAATAATGGTGCAGTGAAAAGGCAGTTAACTCGTATAACCTGATCTCTGACTCAGACCGTGGGTTTGGAGGGCCCTTCTCCTTCCTTCTCATCTGGAAAATTAGAGAAGTATTTTCTCACTTTGCTGGTGTGCAGAGGGGATGCAATCATTAGTGGTTACAGTGCTTCGGTGGCAGAAGGCTGATCAGTAAGAAGATTTACATCCCTCTAGTCAGCATAGCAGACACAAAACCTTTTTGGTTTAGATTATCTGTCCGGATTACTATGTAATGAAGTTGGATAGAAGATTTCACTCCACACGATCCTTCAACAACCCACGACTTGTTTCTGATGATTGCTTATGCTGTTTTTCGGTGTTTATGTTATAAAACTCACAAACATTTGCTTCAGGCTGAAATCTGGAGCTTGGCATGTAAGGTTTTAGTCTAGAAGCATTTTGTAGATTAAAACAAAATCAATTGCACACAAGATGCTTATCAGGAAACTAAAATTGATCCCACTATCCTGACATAAAGAATGTATCTTTCCTTACACGGCTTTACCCTTAGATTTGCTGTAATCATGCTGCATGCCTTGTCCATGACTGATGGCATTTCCTATTATCATGTAGCTCACAGAATCTTATTTTTGCCTGTGTCTTTTTGTAAATATTCATATAGTGAAAGAGGTAGAGGATCTGTTTATTAATGCTCCAGAGCTTCTGCCTTGTGTGCTTGTAAAAAAATCACAGATATGGGCATAATTTTCAAATCTGGCAATAAATATCAGAGAGAGGATATAAGCACAGCTATGTAAACAGAACACTGTACATATGGATTTATTATAAATCTGATATTGGCTAATAGCTCTTACTCATAAATTTTAGAAAGCTTATTTCCTTTAAAATCGGAGAAACCTAATCTTAAAATTATAGAGAGTTTTTAAAAAGCAAACATTTATAAGGTACTAGTCATTTCAAATCCCCAAAAACTCATTAAAAATGGATAAACGTCAGTAACTCCATTTGGTAAAGCAAGAAAATGTGGCAAGAGGAGGTGAACTGATCTCAAAAATACACCTTACAAAACTGGTAAAGCTGTGGATAAAGGTAACTCCGTTTGGCCACTGACAGCAGGAAGGATATCCCAGTCTTGATGATTCAGGGGAGCTTCAGCAATTAGCTCCAAGCTTAACTGTTGCTGGGATGGATCCAGCCTCTGTGGGACTGTAAATTCATAAGAAGACGTAGGCACTGCTGTGCCAAGCCCCGTGCTGTGAGCAGATGTGACAGATGTGCCTTAAATCCTGCTTCCATATGGACTCTCTGCTTCACTGTCCAGATGTCGATCTCTTCTCCAATACAGGAGGATGTGGCTCTGGCGTGTCCTGACAGAGCATCCTGTCTTTGCTCTGATCCCACATCAGGGCAAGTGCTAAGACCATTCTTTTTCCCCAAACTGTGGATTCTCTGGACAGAGACCCCAAGCTAACAAGGCAGAAAAGGGCAAAGATGTCTGACCATGTTGTGATCCACACCTGCTGCTCAGCCTCATCAGCTCAGGACCTCTTGCTGGATTATCCAAGTCCTGGCTTACTCCCTTGGATTATGTTGGAGGTTTCTCACTCCTCCAAACACTCCCTTTACTGCTGGGCTGCTCAGAAGGAGGTGTGGGCTCTGCAGTATAAACTTGAATTCTGACCATCCCTATACCTGGAGGACTGAGCTGTGCACCTCAAGCACCAGGACTGTGCAGTGCCCACTGGAACAGTGCTACAGGCACTGTAAAATCCATGTGGCATGCACTCTTTCACAGGAATTACAACTGCAAACCTCTTCAGGGCTGTCACCTGTGTCTGTGGTTAATGGTGTGTGTGACCGCAGGCAAACCCGGGATTCCTTATTTTCTTATGTAAGTGTGGGTTTTTTTCTCCAGCTATACAATGAGAATTGGCAATAACGTGTGGTCAGGTCCAAAGTTTAAAGCCTTTTGAGATCCTTTTGAAAGTAAATATAAACAAATACTGCTATTACATCATAAATTTCAATGACACCTTTGCTAGCAGCCTCTCAGAAAATGAAAGTCCCTCCACAAAACATGAAACCCCGTAAAAGAAATAAAAAGCCTTCCAAAACTATGGATAGAGGACAGTAGATACTGCCAGACCTGCAATTTTCTTGAAAAGACTTTTTTTTTTTTTTTTTTTTTTAATGGTTGAGCCAGTTACTCTATTGATGTCTCAGCTTTGGCTGATCATTTCTTTTCCCTCTAAGAAGTGGCAGTGACTGCCTTTATCATACCTTGAAGATGTCTGTGGCTCCCCTTTCAAAGTTGTTGGATCTGTTTTCTAAGATGATCAATTCTGTTTTGCCAGTCTCGCCATAAATCTGCATGAAGACTTTGGCGTTGGTGCCTGCGGCTCGCACGTCTCCAGTAACTACAGACACCTCATAGTTTATCACTAGTCCAAAAATAGAGCAATTAAATCAGCAGAGAAACTCAGATAACAACATTCCCGGGGGCTCAGGTTTGAAATTAAATTACCTTGTCTTAACAAATGTCCACATAGCCGACCATTTGCTCTTATCCAAACTAAATGTGAGATAACAGAACTCTTCACTGAGGACTAACCTAGTAGTTTTCCTTTTACAAGCCGGTGTCAGAGGGGTGCAAAACAGAGCCTTAAAAGGGAATTTTGTTTCAGTACTAACTGTAGAGTGGTTGAATGGTCTCCTTAGTACAGTACAAGGGAGGGAGTTCCAGGGAGCAGGGGAAAAACACAACATTCTTTCTCAGGATCCGACGGCAAATTTTAACCATAGCCTTAGAAGAAAATGGGCCTACTGATAAAAGTCAAGTGGCCAGTAGGGATTTTGCACTTATTTATCAAAAAGCTTCTCCCTTCCAGGAAACGGGGTAATAAAGACAGGATGGGACATGTGTCGGTGCATAAAGAGAAAAAAGGACTGGGCAGATAAACGTAGAAAAAAGTAGAACCCACTGATATTGCAGTGAAGAAGCACATTGTCTTGTGCCGTGTTGAGCTGCCCAGGA
This sequence comes from Dryoscopus gambensis, assembly GCA_013389985.1. NCBI lineage: Eukaryota > Metazoa > Chordata > Aves > Passeriformes > Malaconotidae > Dryoscopus > Dryoscopus gambensis. Next base: position 59,091 of record WEIT01039004.1, on the reverse strand, counting down.
TGTAAATTTTGCATACGTTCTCATGAAATAGAGATGAAAACCTCTGTAGTGTTTTTCCAACTCTTTTAAAAACATGAGGAGAATATTTTACTTTCCTAACCAATATAAGCTCGTAGGAATGGTGACTTTTTGGCTGTAGTGCCTAAGAGAGTGGTGACCTTTCCCTCAAGAACGGGAGCAATACATATTTAGCCCTAGCTAAAAACAACACATGTTCTCTTACATTTCTCAATGGGCAAAATCTCACTTGGGTAGACCTCCACCTCCACCCTGCCATCAGCCTCATCCTTGTCAAGCCATCGGTTGCAGGGGAACATGTACTGCCTTCCCTGGACTGGAACTGTGATCTGGACACTGGCCAGGAACCAGCCGGACCGGAGGCCCACGTTATCGTGCCCAATCAGTATTCGGTTGATCTTTGAAAAAAGCAAACAAAAACACAGAGGGCAGGGAAAAAACCCAACACAACAGAATTTGCTTAACATATAACAATCTTCTTACCCTGGCACTGTGTTCTTCCACTGTGTTCATGTAAATAATTTATAGATGTATTTAACTATAGGCTTAAAACACTCCTCACATGCCAGCATGCACAATAGATTATTGGTGTAAAATCTATATAAAATGTGTCTCTTAATATCCTATGTAAAGATCAAAGGTTCTTTCATCACATTCAATACTGAGTGTTATTTTGATTCTGAATTCAGACACTTACACAAAATATAGAGCCAACTGCAATTAATTCTTACCTTTCCGATATCCATCATATCTAGAGTAAACTCATCCACTCGACCACGTTCAAAATAATTGCCTAGATCATTATCAGAGACTAAGAGAGGCTCTTTGCTGGAGTCTGCTTTTTCACCGTAGAGTTTGATGAAAACTCTGGAATCTGAGCTGGCACCAGGGATATCTCCTGTCTTCACACTGATGTGATAACTGACATCTGGAGTAAGATCGATGTACAAAACACAGACATGTGAGAGGCATTTCCAGTGCCCAGCCAGGCAACTGGCTTCAAACAAGATATAGGGGAGGAAGGCTCCAGATACAGAGACAGAAAGGACTTTGCCCTCCTTTCCTGTATCCAGCATCCTAGGGCCACACTGGGGAAGCTGCCACACCTTGGAGTTTTTCACCAAAAAGTAAGAGATCCAATAGTTACACTAGTGAGCATAAAATATTCTTTATGCCTCCCTCTCACTGTTAGATGATTACCCAAGCCATAAAAATGTACTTAGGCAAATGGGATTATTTCACTATTTTTATACTTACAATTTAATTCAATGACTCTGACCCTTTTTTAAGAACAAAACAAAACAAAACAAAAAACAACCTGTGCTCTGCAAGCACCATTTTCTAAAGAAAATTGTAGCATTGGAGCCCTGGTTATCCAGAATAGGACAGTGTAATATTTTCGGTGGTTTTCTTCTGAGAATGCAGTTATTTGATGGGATTTACTCTACTAAAACAGTGGCAATTCAAGATCCTTCAGAGAAAGATCTACAAATAGGCAGTTCTTAAGCAAATCACAACATTAAAAATTGAAGTTTCTTTCTACATATATAATGTATATGTAGACATATACATTATGCATATTATTGCAATTATGCTCTTTTATACAAATTATCCCATTCACAAACTAGAATTTAGGAGAGGCATTTCTTGCAGCATGACCTATTGCAGCTTCTTGCATAAGAATGGCAAAAAAAGCCCAGTAAGTTTACTGGGAACGGACAAGAATTATTAAGAAGAACAAAGCAAATAAACACATCCAAGTACAACTCGAACCCAGACCTACTTTTTGCCAAGCTAAACTCACTTTTTAGCAATGGTGACTCCCCAGCAGGCACTAATTCTCGGACAATCTGACCATCGTCCTCATTTTTGTCAAGCCATCTGGTTTACAAAAAGAAGTAAGTTATCTTTGAATAATTAGCACCTGTTAGACCTTTCAAAATCTACGCCGGCTTCACACATAGCCCAAATCCACACCACTGTCAAAAAGATATTTTTAGAGGGCTCTGTATCTCTGTTATCTTAGCAGGAACTGGACTAGACCATACGGCAGCCACATTTTAAACCTCCATTTTTCCAAGAAGAGGGACCATGAGAGCTCTGCTCACAGTAGAAAAGCATCTGCTGCGATGTCCATCTGTCTGAAAAGCACAAACTCCATAAGCATGAGTTATTCCTGTGGACAGGCAGTCTTAGTGTCTTGAAAGCATTGACCTTTGTTGACCGGAAAGACTTGCAGCCTCTACTACTAAACGGAAGGGATGAATTATGTTATTCCCATTTCCAGGGCTGGGCACATGGAGGCAGCTGGCATCAGCAAAAAGAAAGGATTTCCTGTGTTTCTCAACACTAAAGATCCAAATAGGCTAATTAAGAAGAGGAACTGGGCACAAAGAAAATTGTAGCATGATCTCAAGGGAAAAAATTTCTGAAAGGAAAAATCATAGAATCATAGAATACTTTGGGTTGGAAGGGACCCTAAAGACCATCCAGTCCCACCCTCTGCCATGGGCAGGGACACCTTCCACTATTCCAGGTTGCTCCAAGCCCCATGCAACCTGACCTTGGACAATTCCAGGGGTGGGGTAGCCACAGCTTCTCTGGGCAGCGTGTGCCAGGGCTTCACCACCCTGATAGTACAGAATTTCTTCTTAGTATCTAATCTCTCTTCCCTCCTTCAGCTTAAGATCATTTCCCCCTTATCCTACCACTACATGCCCTTTTCAGAAGTTCCCTCTTCAGTCCCCCTCCAAAAGCCCCCTCCCAAAACAGAGGGGAACCAGTTGCTAACCTGGTAACCTTCACAGCTGCTCCTTCAGCCTCAAGGGTGAAGGATTTACAGCCTCAACCCCATCACGTGCCCTACAGCAACCATTACATGACAACAGCCAGGGGCCTGCCAGAAGTTTCTCACTTTCCTCTTCAAACCCAGACTGCTGCAGCACTCAGTAAATTCCTGCAAGCATCTGTTTAGGGTCAGGTTTCCCACAGTGGTGCTGTGCAAGCAGGAGCAGTTCCCAGAATGCCCATTGTTGCCAGGTACACATCTATCTGCAGCAGCGCCTTTTGCAGCTAAAAATACTGCTTCAAACCAGCAGGGGCGAGACAAGGACAAATGAGCACTCTCTGGCGGGTCATACTGAATATTTAAATGGCTGTAACAATTCCCAGGACCAGGAGGAGTGAAAAGACATCCCAAGAAACTGTTTCTTTTTAAAGGTGGCCACCCTGGACTACAGCAGACCTGCTTCTGCACAAACACATGCAGCCCATGTGCCTTGTGATCTTCCCACAGTGTCACTGTGACATACACATTGTCCTTGGTTGACCCGTGTGCCAAAAAGGAAGGGAGTTCACTTCCCATCAAAGTACCCATCTTTGACTTTGACAGTGAGTCAGCATGTATGGAAACCCTGAAAATGACCCTCAAAATCAGGATTTGGGGACATGAACAAAGAGAGCTGCTGAGAGCTGGATCGAACCTAAGCCACCTCACTGGTAAAAAGCCAGCACAGCTCACAGTCATCACCAGTTGGACTAGATGTTTTGGAAGACTCGGGATGGTCTGTGTCCACTTCATCCATCCGCAGGAATATTGTATTTTCAATCTTCTCCCCTCTCCTCCCAGCCAGAGGGAAACAATAAGCACAAAGAAACCATGCAAAAAAACAGCACCAGGAAAGAACCCCAAACATGAGCTAGAGCCAGCCAGATCCTGGAAGCACGAGCAGCAGTGCTCTCATGCAAAAGAGGTGCACAGGAGTCTCATCACACAGACACACATCTCCAGCCCCAGCTTCCCTCTAAGCTTTGGGAGGTTGTCGGGTATGCACTCTACCCTGTATTCTTCCCTTTCTCCCTGTATAGTGGGTGGCTTTGTGCAGGTGGGCTTGGACAGGACTGAAAGCTCAGGCGGTCAGCATGAAGATGACAAACACATGAACATGTGTTGATCACACGGGCACCATGTGAGGGCATCCGATATGGTGTTGTGCCTCAGAGGAGGCTGAGGGGTGTAGTGGGATAGAGGAGCAGAAAAATCTGTGGGGAAGACCATGAAACTGACGTCAAGAGTTGAGCAAGGGTAGATTGCAATGAGAGCATGCTTAGACATAACGTTGTCTTAAGAAAGGAAGCCTTTATTGATATTTTGGGGCTGGGGTGGGATGGGGTTATTTTACCTGTTAGAATGATCCTTAATACCTTTGTGTCATGTAGCTCTTGATGCTGGCTCAGGATTCACGTCCATGGACAGGTATCCAATGGCTAGGGGATCACGACATCCCAAAAGTCAAGATGCTTCTGTGTACATGGATGTTAACTGGGAGGAGCCACAAAATTCAAGCCTGAATTCTACCACCCCAGGACCACTGACCTCAGCATGGCCTTCAGGAAGGCAGAAGCTCACAAGGTAGACACACTTCTGCTCTCCTGTTTTTTGTGCCCTGCAAGCTGCTGTTTCTGTTGCCAGTGGACATGCTGCTGTTTTCTGTCACCTTTGCCATTCCTGACGTTTTAGGGGCATCTGGGATAAATCTGAGTGAATCTCTCCTGCGCTGAGGTGGCAGGATAAAAATACATCCCACAAGAAACAGATCTCTGTGTGCAGCACAGCGAATGCCAACTGCTTCAGCAGTGAGGACAGAGGAGAAAAGTGAATCAGAAAAGCAGGACACACTCTGAGATAAAGAAATTCCCACCCCCACTGTTGGTAGACACTGATGGCGAGAGAAGGAGCATGTCTTGGACTGGAGGAGGAACAGGGAGGTTTATCAGAAGAAGTGGCTTAAAGCTCATTGTGCTGTTTCAGCCAAGAGAACAGCCAGGAGTGGCAGAAGCACTATTTTCTCAAGAAGACTAGTGACAGAGGAAATATTTGGGTAAGCAATGCCACTGCATCCCTTCCCTTCATCACATATGCATCAATATCCTAATTTCACTTCGGTGTAATTCCGACAGCAGCATGTCACTGAGCAGCAGATTGAAACCAGGTGTTTAGAGTCTTACACCGAACACAAATGGACCGACACATTATAAACACATCTGGCTGCAGAAAATAGAATATCTCAGTGCAGTGCCGTCATATCCCTAGTACAAGAGGCATGTCAAAATCTCTTATTCTATTGGAGCCTCTGTGCGATTTCAGTGAATGTAATTCACATGCCACTGTGGATTTTGCAAGGGTGTAGTCGTGTCCTGTGTCACATCCTTGATTTTAAAGAGATGCTTTATGACCAATATAACTCAAAGAGGACAGAAATATGACATGAAAGCCACTCCAGAATGAATTTCTAGAGGATCAGAGAGTCAGGTGACCACTGGAAAAAATATGGTATGACATCATGTAGAGCATTTGAAATCCCGCCTGAGTGCAATTGGAATGATTGGCACATCCATTAGATTCAGAAGCACATATGTATTTGTGTGTGCCTTTAAATATAACCTATATACAAAAATGTGTAAAAAGAGATAGACATTTCAGTTTATTTTTAGGCAAGGAAAGGAGGTTTCTCTGGCTCCTTTGTATGATGAACATTTTTTGGCATTTGATTGAATAAATGTTCTTTCACAGGAGTCTCCTAGTGCCTCATCCCATTCTGTCTGTTGATCTTCAGAGAATTAACAATGTTCCCTTACGCTTGTCCTGGATAAAAATTGGGATAGTGGGGGCCATATGCTTAGAAAAAAACTTTAATGATGCATCGCTGAAGATTTCAGTGGAGTTGTAATGATTTACAGTGTGTAAAATTCTATCCTATCACAAACTCAGGACTTTGTCTGATTGAAAATTCATTTCTGTCTGGGATATAAATATTATAAAAAATAGGCTGTTTTAGAGCCTGTCAGCTAGTCCATTCCCAGACTTCCAGAGAGCTTTCAGGAGAAAATGAAACCAGCAGAACTCAGTTCTGATCTCCAAAAAAGTTTGGCTCCATTTCTGGGGCAAAAGGTGAACTCTCTTAATTTCAAGCTCTGCAGCAGTATTCATCCTCACAATACCTAAACCACATCAGGTATTACAAGGTATAAACTGTTCACTGATGCCACTGAATGATTCAGTATTCAGTTCCTAAAAGCATGGATATTATAATGCCACGTGGCCATAAGGGAGGAATAGTACTGCATCCAAGTGATGTACTAGTAATTCTGCAAATAACACTCGGGAAAGTAACTTGCATTTACTTCTTGCAAGCAAGGATCAAATGACCGCTTTAAAAATCACTGACTCTAAGCCAACTGTTTAAGGAGTTGAAAGCACAGGCCTGGGAGTCGTTATTTCTCTGTGCTCTTCCTGAATCTGACACAAACTCACAATTAATCCACTTAGCTTCTCTTTGTCTCTGCTGGCTCCCTTGTACAACAGAGACAGTTCTTCTTACAGAGCACTTGTGATTACTAAGGAATAGGTGATCCTATGGAGTCACAGAAAAGATTTGAAATTAGAAGGCAAAACTTAGCTGTGTGTATGAATATGTAAGTTACAAGAACAGAGACTTCAACAAGTTCTACGCAGTGAAGGTCTATAAGGGTAAGCCAAGACATCAGTTAGAGTGGAAACTGATTAGGCAGATTTTTGATAGAGTATCTGCTCCCCACGTGCTGCTGCAGCCTAGTTTGCACAGAGGTAAAAAGCCTGTGGAGCTTTCTGCACAGGTGAGATGTGTTTCTGCTGGAAACCATTTCATTTAGCTGTCTCACAGGAGCAGCTGAGTGTCACAAGGTCAATGAAGTAGCTTTCAGTACAAACCCAGCAGCAAAAGGTGTTTTCTCCAAACCATGCAATTGTGCTGTGCAGAAGAGTGGAAATTAATCAAGTCTTGGAGATAAAGGTAGTGAGAACAACAGGCCTACTGGCCAAGCAGAAAGAGAATCTTCCCTAGTGTACCCCTTGGATGGAGTGCCTAATTAGTCTCCCTAGCACTTCCTCTTCTTGATCAAGTCTTTTTCAACATAATGCTCTGAAGAGAGCAGGACTCCCTGAGGTCCTACCACAGCAGCGAGGACATAAGCTGTCCTTGGCCTACAGGAGTGGAGAGGAACATCCAAACGCTGCAGGCCATGGAAGTGTCTGTCCCTCACACGGAGGATGCAGTGGGTGAGCACCTTTGCCCTCAGATCTCTCCAGACTCCATGACGACACCCGTACACTGCGATGATGCCTCAGTCTCTCTCAGGAGACATGGGCACCAAAGGGAGTGAGAGGGAGCAGCTGTCCCTGTGCTTGATGGCGATCAGTCATGTCACCTTCTCAATCTGAGAGGAAAGAGATAATGCTGGCACAAGGACAGCAAATAAAGCCACATGAACAAAACTGGTATCACTTGGGAAATGAGACATTTAGAAAGATAAGAAGAGTGGAATTCCATCGCTGGTGACCTGAAGCCTGAAGGTACACCATGAATATTTTGGGGATAAGGTCTTGGGTTTTTTCTCTCCGTCCTTTTCCCATCCCTGGCCTGAGGGGAATGCCCACTGGTGTTCCTGATCCACAGGTGTAAACCTAAGGGGAGGGGGTTATCACTCCAAGCTGATGGAAGACACCCAGTTTAACAATCACATAGAGACAATTCAAAAAGGAAACCTCTAAAATGAGCCAGCTGCACGGTGCAGTTAGACACAGAAATATCTCTCAGGAGTCTGAGCAAAACAGCCCTTCACATGGACACTTCATGTCCAAGGAAAACTCTGTCTAGCTTGCTTGCTTAACCCAGTAAAACATATGGTTGTTAAATATGGATCAAAAGGCAGCAATGACTATGTGGCTGTTTGTTCTTTGGAAAGGTAGAGACAGGCTTGCTTTTCACTACCAAGATGACACTGCATCTGCTGCTCCGTGCTGTCTCCCCGGTGAGTTTGCTCTCTGATGTGATGTGGCTTTAGCAGCGCCAAGAGGCTGGGGCTGCCACCTGTTTTGTTTTTGGCTGACTCCCTTCATTATAGTGGAGCTCTTTCACGACAGGAGACAAGTAACCAGCTTAGAGGCTTTACCTTTGTCTTCAATTTTAAAATAATTGTGTTTGAGTTTTGCAATTCCACTTATCCTCAGGAGATGATTTTTTTTTAGAACAGGTACTTGGTGTTGTTAAATGGAGCTCAGTGGATGACCATCTTATAGGGTGGACATCCTGAGAGGGTAAGTGGGACCCTGAACTGCACGGGAGTTAATCTCTAATGTTTTCACCCAGTTCTTGCTAATTTGTGCTGCAGTGTTGAGGGAGACCCCAGTTAGTGCCAGGACAGATCATGCATCTCGTTCCCCACAGGGAGCCTCAGTACAGCACATTTCTTTTGCACACTTGATTATCTAGGGAGGAGAAGACTACATTTGTACCTCACCCACAGGGGTAAGCCACAGCCCTCTGCTCTACCACTGTCGCTGTCTGCATGATATGCATTTTCCCTCATGCAAGGAGTGCTTGAGACGGCAGCATAACAATTTTGCATGCTCCCAACACAAAAATAGCATCCCATTGCTCCCAGAAAGATGGGATGCGCATGTGAGGAACCAGAACCCCGTTCCACACATGCAGTAACACCAGCAGATTGCAGAGTGTGTTTCTGCAGCAGGCAATTGCAGTGACACCAGGCGTGGTACTGGAAGGTTGTGTTTTTGTCTTTTGGAAATTCTCTGCGTTATGGAGCTCATTGCTGACAAGTTCACAATCCAGATTGCTGGTCATTTGGTGAGGGGAGTTAATTGTATCTTAAACCTCCCAAAACACGCTCTTTGCTTTCAGGCTTAGCAAAAATGAGTGAACAAATGCATAAATAAAAAGGATTAAGCTGTGCTCAGAAAATTCCAGTCATGGACTAAGAACTGGGCTCTTCAAAGTCTGGCAAATGCATAGACGGAGACTTAATTTGCAAACATTGTTTCCAGTACCTGTAGCAGGGGAATTCCACAGCCTCACTTTCTGGCTGTCCTTCTTCCCTCACTATCACTTTGGCAAGGTACCAGCCACTGCTTCCTCCTTTGCCATCATGCCCTATCCTCACCCTCCTCACCTGCTTCAGCGTTACTGCTTCAACGAAGAATTCATCAGCCTTTGAGGAGGAGAATAAAACAGGTAAGGCAATATTTCTCCTTAAAAGCAAACAAACAACCCAAATTTATTATTTGCAATCAAACCAACATCATCAGCATGCTGCAAGATAATTCTTCACGAGATGAAGGAGAAAGTACAAATTTGCCAAAGAATAAAAAGCATGAATATTTGTGCTAGATTTGTAAGGTTAGATTTGTAAATATATGATCTGCCAGCATTTTAAATCTCCCATGTCATTTCATGCCCTCCACAGCTGTAAAAAAAGAGAAGTAATTTGATTATTAAGAAATTCATACAGAGAGGCAGGAAATCCAAGTTCAAACCCCTGCTCAGTTATAAGCTTTCTGAGAAGTCAGAAGCAGGTCACTTCAGACCAAATCTACGGAGGTGTTTGGAGCTACAGTTCAAAGACATTACACTGTGTTAAAGTCAGACAGCATCGATTACCAAGCACAGTTGAACCCCGTTTAATTTCCTGGCTTGCCAGTATGGGCAGGGCTGCACAGGGGTATTTCCAGCTGCTCCATGAGTTGTGTTTGGAGGGTGGTGTGCACCTAACCCAGCAGATAAATACCCCCAATATCCCACAAGAGACGTGGATTTTATGTCCTTTTTTTGTCCTTTTTCCCCCCTGGAAATAGGCTCAAATAACAAACCTAGAGATTAGCCTGAGGGATGGTCCCTCAAGAGCAGAACTCTGTCACCCAAGAGCTCACTGGGTCCAACAGTCCCTGATGGCTGAGGGAAAAGAAATGTATTAAGAGAGCGAGTTACTCCTTCAGGAACCAGGCCAGACAAAAGTATCTGTGGCACAGATGCACACACGTGGCACACGTGTGGTAAATACTGGGTGCAAACACCCTGCATATCTGCAGCGTGTAGCCCCACAAGGAGACACGACTGCTGTGGCTGCCATCTGGCTGAGATGCCTTGCTTAGGTAAGAGGAAGATAAACACTGTCTTTCTGTTGTTCTTCATCTCCCAAAAGCACACGTGGTGGTAGCATACATCCAGCTAGCTCCCAGAAAGAGTGATTTCAGTATTTACGCGAATACTGAAATTTATTAAAATGGTAATAATTATGTCATCACCCAGGACTCCAAACTGACCTTCAGAATGAAGGCAGATAAGCATTTTGCCGCTGTTTAAAGTGTTAATGATGGGCTTACATATGTCAATGCTACTTACACACTCAAAACTGCTGAACTGGGGATTTAAGGCATCAAAACCTCACTGACTCCGTCCAAGTCAATGTAATTTAATTCATTAGGCCTGATGCTCACCTTGCTTATTAATGGCTGATATAAATTAATGAGTAAGTAACTAACTGGAACCACAACAGGCCAAACACCTAATTTAGAGGCATCTTTAAATCTTACTTTCTACACAGGCTGTTAGTTTGCAACAGCAGGCAAACTTTTTAAGTTAAATTGGTAATCAAGGTACCATTGGTTTAAGTGGCTGTAGATTAGAGACTGTACTGACTTAGCAACATTTCTTTCTAACAGGGAATCTGAGTTAATCAGTGTAGATATACTCATTTAGCCTCTTGAATATATGAGCTCTAAGTTTGTCAGGATCAATTCTTAAACAGCTTCCAGTTCATTCACCAGCTTTCAGCTCCTTGTGCCAGGGGAACATTTTTCCACTAACAGGTTTCAGTTTGGTTTATGTCATCTGCATACTATTAATCACATCATTTGACTGCCAAAATTATTTTTCCCTTTTTATCCTCCTTCATGCAAGTTAGCTTATAACTTATTTTTGTGAATAAATGTCATAGAATCATCACAGAACCCTAGAATAGTTTGGGTTGGAGGGGACCCTAAAGGGACCTGACATGGGCGGGGACACCTTCTACTAGACTAAGTGGATCCAAGTCTCACCCAGTGTGGACTTGGACAAGGATGGAGCACCCCATAAAATAGCCATCATCTGTGTTTAAAATATTTGTATTCTCTGCAAACCAAGCATCTTTCTTTGGAACTGCACTGAAACAGTCTTCAGCACCAAAACATGATTCATTTTGCTACCATTTTGACAAAAACAGACCTCAGCAAATGACAAAATGCCATCCTTTCCTGTTTGGACCTACTTTTCAAACTAAAATATCTATAATGTCAGTGCATAGGCAAGGATAAAAGATGTTTGCAAAGTCCATTTATGCAAACCTATGTATAATTTAGAAGCAGAATGGACTCTCACACTATGTAATTGCCACGTTTCCACAGACAGATCTTAAAAGCACAAGAAATACTTGATGAAAGTTCTTTTAAAGTCTAGAAGAGCTCAGTGATTTCAGTGAAGAATTGGAAATTCTGGACACTCAAAGGCAAATCCAAAGTGCTAATGCATATTTCAGAAGCCTAAATTCAATGATCTATTTTGAAAACGTGACCTCCTTTTATCTTCATTTTCTTTCCACTCTGAACCTTCAATCAAATAATGGCACGAGAGATGGGAAATCTGCAGAGTTCTGTGATCAGATGCTCAAAATCTCCTTCTGGAGATATTGATTACGTTTTACTAGTCTAAGTTGGACCCTAGAGATCCAAAATTGGATACATATTAAGTAGCTTGACCCTACAGATCAGATCAGCAAATTATTTGCTTGCTGACGCTGCCAATGCTGCAAGGGCTTTAACTACAATTTGACTTCTTCATTATCTCTTGCTTTCCAGGGAATAAGCTCTGTCTTCATTTCACTCCATTGCCACCCCCTTCCGTTCCGGGCATGGACAGACAAAAATACATTGAAAACCAGCTTGAAAATAAGACACAAAATTGAGCGCAGCATGGTTTAGGGAGACTGGAGGAATTACAAAGGAAACATGTTAGGCGTTGGATTCTGACTTTCACATTAAATAAGATGCTTTTTTCTTCCTCTGCCCCAGGGAGACAAATTTTTGCTATATCAGATGGAAGGGAAAAGGCTCCCTTTTATTCTTAGAAGCCTTCCCCAGTCTGAAGATGCAATTTCAGCAGTCAGAACTTAGCTGGGGAGCAAACCAAGAGACTCTTTCATGAGCATACATCAAGCAAGGGCACACTGTCCCCGACCTAAGCCTCCCTCCAGCTGCAACCTGTTATGATGCTCTGTCGACAAGATTTATTTCTCCCTGCTGCCCTAGCCCAAGCTAGCAAGGAAATCAGCTGAGTTTACAAACACATATTAAAAGACAAACAAAAAAAAAATTAATTTATAAAATCATCACACGCTTTAAAAACCTTGTGTTGAGGTGCTGCTGTGCGAACTTACGTTGCCTTTTTCAAATTTATTGACGGTGTTGATGCAGTTGTAGAGGACGCGCTCGCCCGTGTCCCCCTGGTCGCCGATGAGGCAGATGAAGACGTTGGCGTCTGTGCCACTCCCACTCACCGTGCCCGTGCACACCGTCACGCGGTATTTGATCACTGGGGAGACATAAATTAGTGGAACGATCCCGGCAACGCCATTAATCGCCGTTTAAATTTACTGCGCCTTTGACAGGCTTGTAATTAACTTTAAGTGTTCGTACTTCCTGCTGGTACTTCTGCTGATGTATTGACTTGTACACTTCCATGTTACCACCGGGAAAAGGGGGGAGAAAAAAAAGCCAAAATACCTGAAGCATTGAGACAACCCATAAAAGCCCTCCAAACAAGGACATAAAAATGCTGGCCCTTTCAAGAAAATCCTCAGGAAGTGGAGTGCCCCCGTCCTGCTACCTCCCCTTTTGCCTTCCCAAGAAGGCCCTGGGGGTGGGGAACCTTGCAATGTGCATGGGGAAAACAGCATTTGCAGCATCCAGGAGCATGGCAGGCAGACAAAAAGAGTTAGAAAGGGATAGGTGCTCAGAGATCTGAGGAATGGGCTCTTCCTGTTGGATTTATGGGACAAGACAGGCCCAGTTGGGCCCATCCCCTTGGGACTGTTATAGTCATAGAACCATAAAATCATTACATCACGAAGGTTGGAAAAGACCCCCACAATCATCCCTCTAAGAGTCCAAACTTTATGCAGGAGGTTGGATTGTCTTGCCTCCTTGTCACCTTTAGGGTCTTCATACGATTTTTCTGGATGCATTTTGCTCTGGCACCTTCCTCCCCCGAGCATGCCCTCCTCTCTGCCCTCCCACCCCACTGGGTGAAGGATTTCCATGAAGTAATATCACAACCAGGAGCCAGCTTACAGACCAGCTTTTGAGAGAGATGCCCTTTTCTCCAGCTTGGGGAAGGGACAAGAAGTGGTGTTCCCACTGTCCCTCCAAAACCCACCTGCAAGCCCAGCAGGGAGGTGCTGCATCTCACCTCTGCTCAGCACAAATTCTCCTCACAGGAAAGTGCCTGAGTGAGGATTCAAGCTGCCCTCTCCACAGCTGATTAAAAATACATTTCAAAGCCAGGTTTATTTACATTTTAATAACATCTGCAATTACAATTACTATTCCCCTTCTGAGAAACTCCTCCACTGCATGCAGATCACCAACGTCAGAACCAGAAATTTCAGAAAACAGGGGACTCAAGGTCTACAGAGTGTGGGTCCTTTGGTGGAAAGATGAAAAATCCCACTGACCACCTTGAGATGTTCTGCTCTCCTAACTTCTCCCTCTAAGTAGATTTAATTCTTGTGACACAAGGTCAAGGCAGAAGTGGCCACTTCAGAAAGCCAGGGCAAAGTTCCGTAGCTTTCCTTAATTAAATCTCCAGTTCAATTAAAAGAATAAATAGTTTGGATTGCTCATACATACTGAAAGATGCATATGCACACACTACTGTGCTGTGCAACTTACTATATATTTATACATACAGCTGCATAAATTTGCATATAACTAAATAAAACTTGAAAGCCCAAAATATGATTGACAAATTTTAGATTGCATTTCAGCTAAGCTTGCTTTCCATGAATATTCCTCAAACCTTGCATTTCAGATTTTAAGGGAGATTGGAAAAAAATTTACAAGTTTAAAAACACCCCCAAGCCCTGGAAACAATTGTGCTGTGGCCAGATCTCTCCCATTTCCCACCACAGAGAAATCTGCTC
>WEIT01039004.1:31124-44989 GCA_013389985.1 Dryoscopus gambensis | reverse complement strand
AAAAAAAAAAAAAAAAGGCTGGGATTTCTCAGGCTTCATGCAGCTAACGATGTACACAGAAAATACTGCAGAGAGAAAGTGCCAGAAAGAGAAGTTAATTGAATTGCATCGGTCTGCCTGTGCATCTCTCACACAAAGAGGGTGTCTTTCTATTCAGGTCCTAAGCAAGCCCCTGCACAGAGCCAGTGGCTCTCACCTGGCATGACTTCAGTCACCAGAGATCCCTCGGCGGGGAGCTCCCGCACGATCTCATTGTCCTCTTCATTTATATCTAGCCAGCGGCCGCAGTTGAACGAGTATTTTTCTTTTGTCAGCGTTTTCAGCAGAGTTACCTTCATTAAACCAAAACACCACATGAGTTCAGAGGCTTAAAGGCAAAGAAGCAACAAGATCCTGACAGGTTTTTGCCAGGGAGGCAAGAGTAGGTAGCAGCAGAGAAATAAAACACATAAATAATGAGACCGTCTGACTTGTGCACGGTAGTGATGAATGAAGCAAAGTCTGCCACAGCTGATGGCTTTTCATTCCTCCTTTCTCCAATCATTCCACAATGCTGTGGAACTTTTGAGGGATTCTGTGGCTCTGAAAATGGCTCATCATGTGCCACTCTATAACCCCAAAGAGCAAATTGCAGATGGGGCTTGTGCTGCTGGTTCTCACTGCTGAGAATCAGTGCAGTGAGAAAAAAACCCCCCAAAAATGGCAGGAACCCTAAAAAAGATCTGCAGCATCTTCCAAAGGAGTAATGAGCAAATAAGGTGGTGGTCTGCAGTTGTCTTTTAAGTGTGTGAAGGAGGGGTATGATGAAGGTCTGTAAAATCACAGGCGACGTGGAGAAGGCAGAGAGGGGTCAGCTGTTCCCTCTTCTGCCTCAAGAAATACACGGCATCAAATGATGCCTGTGGAACAAAGATCTAAGCAAAAAAAAAAAAAAGGACACAATCAGCCTGTGAAGTCCTTGCCAAAAGCTGTTAAGGTTGCTGAAAGTTTAAATGTTCTAGGGTAGACTGGAAACTTTGAATCAATAACAGGAAAAAAAACCTGCTAAATGCTTTCTGTTTGGTAGATCTGTTTAGGAAGTAAGTGTCCAACTGGAAATAGTCAAAACCTGAAAGAATGTTAGGAGGAAGTATCATAAAAGCTTGTCCTTTTCTCACACCTCTGTACTCATGACCTTATGTCACATGGGCAAGAGGATGTTGGGCTAGAGGAACTTTTGGCCTGACCAGTGTGGCTGTTCTATGTTCTTGTGACAGAAAGTGGAAGCCTGACCTGACATGAAGCAAACCAGGCATGAAACCTGTGAGGACTGGAACAAAGCATCATTCAGGTTTCATCTAATTTCCTAGACACTACAATGGATGCACAAGTTATGGGATTCACGTGCCATGAGCCGGATGCATCCAGAAAACATCAGACTGGGTGTGTACGGACAGACTCATTCTCATTTAGGCCGTTGAAAAGGGCCTAAAAAGAGTCCAACCTTAAGAACATCAATGCATTTCATACATCTTAACCAGGTTTACTTCATTTCACCAAAAGGGAATCCTAGACACACTCTAAGTTATCTCTTGTACTTCTTGAACATAATTTTTGTGCAGGAAAATAAGATACCACAGGGAAATACACAGCTGCGGAAGACACAAACATTCTTGTTCATCATCTGTGAACAAACTAATAGGGATGATTGCAGTGGCCCAAAGCCTGACCAGCAATTGCTTTGTCATAAAAGACCCCAGCCAGACACCTTCTCCCACCGTATGGTGACAGCAGCAGCACTTGATGCCCTCCTACCCCTGGAGATGGGTGTTGGCAGTGGATGGCTTCACAGCTCCATGACGGTGCGGGAGAGGAGGATCTGTCAAAGCACATTAGAGGAGCACAAGGGAAAGCTCCAAGCTGTAAATTGTGATTTATCAACCCACTCATTTACAGACGCAGAGCAAAGTGTGTGTTTTGTTAAGTGCAGAGAGTGCCTCCCAAGCTGTTCAGGAGGAGTAGGGGTGAAGCTTAGAGATGGACTTGCTGTCCAGACAGTCCAGGTGAGGGGTGACAGCAGGGTAATCAATGCTGGTAGAGCAAAGGACATGTGAGTGAAAAGCAAGCAGGCCACCCTTCTCATCTCCCACACAGCATAAGGCTGCTCTCCTCTGCACAGTCTCCATGGACTCCTCCAGCCTGCAGGAGTTCTCCCCCCACAACAGGGGGTGAACTGTCAGCACTTCAGGGGATGCTCCACTGTGAAATCTCTTCTGGAATCAGTTTTTTTCTTATGGGCAGTGTAAATAAACCACAGAAGGAGTGAGTTTCCCTTCCTGTACAGTAGTGATGTCTTCGAATAGGAAGTTTTCTGAAGAGCAAGGAAAAAAACCCTGGTAGCAGTGAGATGGGTACTTCAGTTGTCTGACATGGGGACGGTGGGAAAATGGGATTTTCACCATCAATCTGGGCTGTTGGGAGCTGCCTCTTCCCATTGCTCTCATTTCCCACACACAGAATCACACAACCATTTGGATCAGAAAAGCCCTCTGAGATCATCAAGTCCAACCATTCCCCCAGCACTGCCAAGGCCACCACTGCCCCATGTCCCCAAGTGCCACATCCACACGGCTTTTAAATCCCTCCAGGGATGGGGACTCCAACACTGCCATGGGCAGCTGTGCTAGGGTTTTTCAACCCTTTTGGTCTATAAATTTCCCGTAATATTCAATGTAAACCTTTCCTGGTGCAACGTCAGACCATTTTATCTTATCCTCTGACGAGGCAGGCGGCTCTGAGCACTGCACATCAAGCTCAGCTGCCAGCTGGGGAGCACAGCGACCCAGGACTGGAACTGCAGACAACTGTCACCAGCCTGGCTTCCCATGTCTACCCTCCCTGGCTGTCCTCTCACCTTATTCAGATGCCAGCCAGCAAAGGGATTTCTTTTCTCGTGCCATATCCGAAGCTTATAAAAGGTGCCGAGATCAGGAAGCTCAATCTGTAAATGGGAAAAAAGGTGCAATATCCATTTTTGTAAGTCAGCAAAGCATGCACACAAAGGGCACCTCTTAACATCTTTTAAGAGCTAAATCAGAGAGAAGTCAAAAACACCAGACTATTCCATGTTTTGAGAAGACAAGCCATATCCACAGGCAAGTAAATCATTTACATCACCACCAAATGGAATGCGTTCACCTCAACTTTAGAAGGATCTAATGGAGTAAAAATCTTGTGCTGATGATTTTCTGCCCAGGATTGAAGCTAAAGCCCTGGAAAACAATGCCAAGCCAAATCTACCACTTGCAGAAGATTCATACCATGAATTTGTCAGTCTGTCCAGTTTCAAAGTTGTCTGAATTGTTGTCCAGCTTCATCTCATCTGACTTCCCCTTGTCTCCATAAATCTGGAAGAAGATGGTGGCATCTGTTCCTGCATTTTTGATGTCACTTGTCCAGATCCACAGAGACCAGGGGTTTTCTAGGAAGAAAGGTTCAAGGTACTTGTTTTAAAAAGTAATTTTTATAGGGTGACCTGGTGAAAAACATAATTCACATTGTTTCCCCCAGTAGACAGAGAGGGCATGACAAAGGAAGACAAAGTCCTTTCATCCTTTTCTGCACAAACATAATCAGCTGCTGCATGATGTACACGAATGAGGCTGGAATAGAATTCTGCGATTTCATTTAAAAGAAAATGAGAAAAACATAAACAACCGCTTTTCAGGTGAACCACATTCTCTTGTTCTTTACTAACAGGGTAATGCAGGGGTGTGACCCAACCCTGTTATTTCAGCTCACTTATCAAACACCTACAACTCAAGCTTCAAAGAGCATAAAGTCAGGGAAATATTCATCTTTCCTGTTGTCAGTGAGAAGGAGACTCCAGTTACTTGTGCACAGTGCAATGCAGCTCCAGGTAACTCCTAAAAAGTTGTCTGTTCTCTGTCTGGAACGAGGAGGGGAACAACACAGACATGTTATCACCTCATCTTGAGATAATGAGCCTCCTGAGACTGGACTAATTATCCCAAAAATGCCTCTTTCAGATCAGGCTGTGTCAAAGATCACTCAGGTATCCATCCCCTAGTGAGGCTGCATCATGTGGGACAAACATGCTCAGAGCAGTATAAAGATATTTTCCAAAATGCTTTGAATTATTTAAATGCCTAAATTTGACAAGACTTCAGTTACCACTTTTTTATGCTGCATGACCTACCCTAAGATTGTAGCCAATCTGCAAGATTTTTGTCTCAAATCTTCAGCCAACATTTTAACTGTAAGTCCAGTCCTGCAGCAACTTTACGTCTGTTCTCATACCAGAATATTGTTGCATACATAAAGGTGACATTATCTCCTGTAAAGAGCCCCTCATCTGCATTCTTTATTGATGATAATCTGTGTCACTTCTGCAGGCCTTGCAGCACCTACAGCAGAGGGAACAGCCTTCTTTCCTCACTCAGCCATCAGCTGAATTATTAACAAATCTTAATGAGAGAATTGCTAACCCTTTCGTGGGCCCGAGCCCACACCAGAACAGCTTGACCTTCCGAGCCCAGAATGGAATATAAAAATATGATGACATGCATATAAATTAGATTTTTACTGATCTACTCAGTGTTTGACTGTATAAAGAAGAGACAAGAGCTACTGAAAAAAAAATGAGGGGAAGAGGGATCTCAGAAAAAGTTTTGCCCCTGTTTTAATAATATACAAAATGTTCATGACCACTCCTCTCTGAAAAGCACAGCAAGTTTTAGATGAGCAGAAATGAAGCAAAGAAAAGCCTGTGGATGTCATGTGATGGAGCAGCCTGTTCTCCCTGGGGAAAACTGCAAGTGCAATTCAGACACCAAAGACTGCTCTCATCCGTCTGTTTTGGCCTCCCTGACCTCTTGCTGAAGGAAAGGAGGAGTGCAGCATGCATGGAGGGGGAAACAGGACCTTGTACTAGGATTAAATGCTGATAGAGGGCTGTCAGAGAGAAACCACACAGGGAGTCATGTGGGTGAGCTAGGGCTGCAGCTGCAGGAGAAGGCCAGGCATTTTCCCAAATACCCATCATCATCCTCCCAGAGCTTGCTGGGCTCATCCCCCAGTTCCCCATCCTTTCACATCAAGGTATCCAAGCACTCTGGAAATTCTCAGGGCCAGGGCAAATATTCCCTGGGGCACAAACACCAGGGAGGACTAGACCCGGCACAACAATTTCCAGGATAACATTCAAGATAAGGAGAGGAGGGAATCAAAAAAAAATACAGAATAAATACAAGCTACATATGGAGCTGCAATCTGCTGCGGGAGCAGCTTCTGGATGCAGTGCTGGGAGACGTTTCACCATGGATACCCCAAGTGAGGTTCAGCCCAGCTTTGATCATCCCTACAGAAAGGGACAGTCCCATATGCACAGGGAGATAGGCGAGATGACATAATAGGCCTTTTCTAACTCCGAGTCTTACACTTCTATAATCTGGCAGCTAAAGGTCACAGATTTCTCAAGGCTAATGCTCTCTGTCTATCTCCTGCACTGCAGTGGTGAGGGAATTAGCCTGTCAAAAACAATCAGAGCTGATAATAGGGGGTTAAAGGTTGCAGACGCTTTAGCTAAATGGACCGCGTCGGAGGTGCAATGTGGTTATAACACTGACTAACATTTAGATAAAGCTTATTTAAATGAACTGCTGTTTAAGCAGGAGCCCACCCGAAGCACTCTCGGATTAAACCGTGTCTATTATCCTAATTAAAATATTCTGTTTACACATGGGCAGCGGCGCAGGCCAGGCAGCAGCTATATGGGTTTGGCTCGGCGCAGTACTAGGCGCTGGAGCGTGTGTGGATGGATGAACATGCCCACACGGCACGGAGCAGCTCCTCCCAGCAAACGTGTGCCATTGCCTCCCTCTAGAGAAAAGGCTTCGCATCCGGCACGCTCCTGCCTCGGGAGGCGCGTTTAGCAGCTGGGCAGGGCTAAGACCTGTTATTTCTCTAAGGTCAGGAATAAAAATAGGTGAAGTCAGCAGGAAAAGCTTTGTTTTTCTTCCTATTTCTTCCCCCTCCCCAAGGTTTGTCTCCTTGTTATATTCAGGGTTTTTTTCCATCTAGAATAAGAAAGCTTTGCTTCTGTAGTGATAAGAAACATAGCCTGGCTTGTCTGCAAAGGTAAGATGATGACTGACGCACCCCTAAGCCCACTGGACCTTAAGAAAATGAGTATAATTCTTCAAAATATTGTAGGAGTTTAATTTTATACTCCCCTAAAGCAGTATGTTCTAAGCTGAAACTCATGCCCCAGCATCCCAAGGATGTGGAGCTGCTGGAGCCAGTCCAAAGAAGACCACAAAGATTCTCCAAGGGCTCTCCAAGCCCCTCTGGTCTGGAGATAGGCTCAGAGAGAGCTGGGGGTGTTCACTCGGACAAGAGAAGGCTCAAGGGAGACCCCAGAGCCCCTGGCATTGCCTAACGGGGCTCCAGGAGAGCTGCAGAAGGACTTGGCACAAGGGATGAAGGGACAGGACAAGGGAGACTGGCATCCCACTGCCAGAGGGCAGGGTTAGGTCAGGTATTAGGAAGGAATTGCTGTCTGTGAGGGTGGGGAGGCCCTGGCACAGGGTGCCCAGAGAAGCTGTGACTCCCCCATCCTTGGAAGTGCCCAAGGCCAGGTTGGACGGGACTTGGAACAACCTGGGATAGTGGCAGGTGTCCCTGGCAGGGGGGGTTGAAATTACATGACCTCTAAATGTCCCTGCCAACGCAAACCATTCTGTCATCCTGTGACTGAATCCACTTGAACCTCTCCTTGACCACTGGTCTGCCCAATGCCACTCAGGTGACACTCAGGGGGACGGTGCTTGTGGGAAGAGGGGTGATGGTCACAGGAGGCTCCTGCACACTTGCACCTACTTTTCAGCCTTTTCTGGCGTAGGGAGACCATTTCGTAGAGTTCCCGCTCTATGAGACCATCCCCTTCGTCTTCATCCAGCCACCTCCCACATGGGAAGGTTTGCTCAATCCCAGTGAACGGGCAGTAAACCACCACCTGGGAAAAGAGATTGGGAAAGTGAGGTTCAATATTCTGCTACTGGCACCCTGCAGGTCCTTGACACTGAAAACTTAAACAACCAGACCAAAGGCAGAGCTGGCGATCTTGGTCCTGCTCTCAAAATCAGCTCTTCTGGACCAATATGAACCAGACTGGTGGCACAAAACCCAATTTGGAGTACAGCTATGACCCATCAGTCTTGTAATTCCCATTTTTGCAGCAGTACATCACAATGGGTCAACCAAGAAGAGGTGAAACAGCAGGAGGGGAAGGGAATGGGCACAGGCAGGGTGGCTGCAGCAGTCAGCATCGTGTCAGCGTCCAGCACAGGCCCTGCACCACCCCTGTGCATGGCAGGGCTCTGCAGAAAACACAGGGTACAAAAAGCCTTCAAAAACATCCATCTTAAGCTGATTTTGCTTGCCAGGAAAACTGAATTTCCTCATAGCTTCAGGGCAGGCATCTGCCTTCCTCTGTGACCTCCCATTTCCTCCTGCTGACCTTGTATATAATCTAGTGTTGTGACCAAAAACCAGGAAATAAACTCTCCAAATGATTTGCTGGGCTGAAAGGATGAAATTACTTTCTTAACAATGCTGGGTGCATGGGAATTTCATCTCAAAGTATGAGCAGCAACCAAACAGACCAGGCTATACCCATGAAACTAATACGTATTTGTCACATTTCTATTACATATTCATTATACTTCCTGTACACATGAATACAGGCTTATTATTTCCCTGAAGTTATTTGGATATGAGTAGGGGTCTTTTGGGGATTTTTGGTGGTCATTTGAAAACATCCCATTCCTCAAAATTCCCTCTCACGGTCCTGGATCTTCTAGTGAATCTTCTTTTCTTGAGAGTATCTCAAATATGTGTTCAGGTTATGATGCACTTCTCTTTATCATTCTTTGCTCTGGCAGTCCATCTCTGTTCTCAAAACTAAGATATCTACCAGTACATATTAATCACTGGTGGAGGCAAACAAGGAAGCGTTAGCTGGCACGAAACTTACTAGTCACAGATGTAGGGAGTTAACACAAGGCCACATTAATCTCTGGCATGTGTACTAAGCACTGGATGGTACAAAACCAAACATTACCCACGGATGTAGGGATCACACGCTGTGTGCTAAACTTAGAAGAATTTTCCAACATCTTCCCCCACTGCTGCATAGAATTCTTTCTTCAAAGAAGTGTAAGTTGTTGGGTAACAACGTCACGTATTTCTCCAGTGCCTCCCGGTAACAGCTGTGGTCAGCCACTTTCTGTTGGGTTTTGGGGGGTTCTTTTATTATTATTTCTGAGCCTCCAGAGCAGCATCTAGAAACTTCAGGGAAGTCTGAGTGTAGGTGATAACTTTGAAACACTCAGCACAATCCAAGGCTGCATTTCTGTCCAGTCCCTTGGGCGAACATCTGAAGGTGCTTTTGGAGCTGAGCAAACAATAATCTCTATCTTTGTGACTGCAGAGGGGCAATCAACCCAATTAGCGAGTGATTGACTTATGCATCTAACGTGCCTTTGAGGCAATCAGCTGCTCCCGTGCGTGATGTATAATATCGACTTGCTAAACCGGGGATATTGCCTTCCAAACAAAAGCAGATTTATTTATTTATTTCTAAACCATACTGGGTTGTCGGGGTCAGGTTATGAATGGGAAACAGCTCTGGCAGCTGCCTGCAGAGAAAACTCTTGGCAGCGTTGGCCCAGTGGTAGGCCTCCATGACCTCAGAGGTCTCGTCCAACCTAAATGATTCCACGAGTTTAAGGTAATTTAGTCTCACCTTCTCACAAAACCAGCCAGAGCTGACGCCACAGTTATCATGCCCAATGGTGACTCTGCTGAGAGGGCTGAGAAGGGCAGCTATCTCCACGTTGAAGAGGTCCGTCCTGGCACGCTCAAATTCACCTCCTTCCAAGAAAATCTTCCCACTGTTCTTTAAGCCTTTGGAGCCGTGGAGGATTACATGGATTTTGGAATTGGTGCCGGCTCCTCTGATGTCTCCCGTCACTACAGCCACGTTGTACACGATGCCTGGAGGAATCAGAAATTTCGTTATGGAAAAAGGAAGGGAGGAAAAGCATCTGAGAGCTATGATTTTGATTCGATTTATGTTGGAGACTCTTGATTTCCCACTGGTTTATTTTAGCTTCTGACTTACACACAGTGGAATGCTTCATTTGTTTTTGTCCCACACGTAATTCTGAGAAATACACATCTACCTTCAGACCGTCCAAAAGAAACAGGCTTGGGGTGACAAACTCCCTGTTGCATGGCCCAAAGGAAAAAACTATGTTTTCTTTGTTTATTCACTCTGTGGTGCTGATTAGGTGAAGAAAAAGAATTGAATTGGAAACTAAGTAATTTGATTTTTAGAGATACCAAAGCACCAAATATGTCAGGGAATGCTGAGAGGATGGAGAGGTGTTGCTTTAAACAGTGGTGGCAAGATCTGCAGCATCACAAAACTCTGAAAATGTTGGGTTTATTTGGTTTTTAGCCTATAATGCTGCTGAAGCCATCAGGACTGCCACAGTCACCGTGAGAACCCACAGATCTCAGCAAAACAAGGTTTGGGAGAGGTATCAGCCCAGCTAGAAGAAACAAAAATATTTCTGAAAAGAAACCTATTTGCATAAAAGTGTCCTTGGTTGTTTTTTTTTTTATCTCCAACTGTTGGTCTAAGAATGAAAACAATTCTTCCCACAAGTCTTACCTCACAGAAAAGCACAGCTTAAACCTGTCTCATGGCATCAAATACACACCTAAACACTATAACAGCATGTAGAAAATAGTCAAGGCCCAAGCCAAGTTTTTTGATTAAATCAGACAGAAATTTCAATGCGGACTTGGGATGAAGCAAAAACATCAGAACTCACTCTTATAAATAATCCTCCCTTTGAAATTTACATTAAAAATTGTACTCAAGCAAGCTTTACTGTTGATATATCTTCAACAAAACTCCTGAGAGCAGGAAAATAAAATACACAGTCATGAATGGCAAAAGATAAAGGAAGCTTTTTGGGATTGAATTACATTTCTTTCAGTTTTCTTCCCTTATTTTTTCCCAGCAAGCATCCTGCAGTGAGGGATCTGCACCCAGACCACTTTCCTCATGCACATGCAGGGGGGAATACGAGGTCTGCAGATGTTGAAGACCATACAAGGAAGTAAAGAATAGTTGCTACATGCATCATCACAGTGTGTGCCTTCATGCTGTTAAATAAATACAGGCAGAACAGTATCCAAATAATCTTCTGCCTCGTGCCAAGTTCTTTTATGGACTTTACGTCCAGGTTTCTTTTAACAGAGATATGAACTTTGGTTGCCTTTGCTTTAACCGTGTTGGATAATAAAAAAGACTGATTTAGAGCTCAGCACTGCTTTTCTTGTTTAGCAAAAGGATGTTCAGCTCCCCAGACAAAAACCTGGAGTACGAAATTCACTTTGTGAGGGCTGGTGAGCAATTTGCTGAAGGTACGAGCTGTATCTTTCATCATCTGCCCGTCAGCCCCGTATCCAGGTGCAGCAGGTGATAAACCAGCACGCAGGTCCTGCACAGCTTCACAGGTGCAACACAGAGGTGGGAAATGTGTTGGCAGTTCGGGAACCCTCACACAAAACAGCCTGTCACCAGCAGGTGCTTCACTGCAGATATGCCCGAACATAAGGCATTCAATCTTCTAAAGAAAACATGGCTAATAGCCTTAACTTCCCATTTCCCACCACGGATTCGGCCCATGATTTTACCTGTGGCTTCAGTGCCCCCAACAAGAATGTCCCTCTGTATTTTCCCGTCATCTTCATCTAAAGCGAACCAGCGACCGACTGGGAATTGGTACACACATTTATTGCCAATGTCCTCAATGATCACCTGAGAGAAAACAGACACCACATTGAAAAATATCGTGGGAAAAGCAAAGGTTTTATACGAGGAGGTGGCAGAAGAGCAGAAGCTTAATGTACACACTCTCACTTGGTGTTTAACATATTCTCAATACTCAAGCAGATCCCACTCCATTCCCTAATTAGTACCGATAAAATTTCAGAAAATCAGTGACTAAAAACCCAGCTTTTTTCTTTTCTTTCTTTTTTATCCAGTGAACCCGCTCTGCATCTCTCACGGTATGAGACCAGATGTCTCTGCTATCAAGACCAGCTGGCTGGCCTGTGTTCCTTCTCTCCAGAGCCTGTTTGCTGGCTACTCTTCTCCATCAGCTGAGCGACAGCTCTTTGTTCTGCTTTGGGAACAGGCTGTGTTCTCTGTCTCTGCTTTAGAGCCTTATTATAAAATCATGCCTAGGAATTTCGGAGCAAATCCAGACCATCAGATGAGCTTGTGTGACACAGTGATGTCACTTTATGCCAGTCAGTTATTCCAGGGTGGAACAATTGTAGAGGCAGCGATTAAAACCCTGTGGCAGGAAATAGTTCCTAATTTGGAAGGATTTGGCTCTTGGACCATCAGTGAGGTGGAGCTGTGCAAATAACATGGAGTTTAACAAGGCCAGGTGCAAGGTCCTGCACCTCAGTTGGGAAAGAGACAGGCTGGACAGAGAATGGACNGTGCAGAGGAGGCCACGGAGCTGCTGCCAGGGCTGGAGCCCCTCTGCTCTGCAGCCAGCCTGGGACAGCTGCGGGTGCTCCCCTGCACAAGAGAAGGCTCCAGGGACACCTCAGAGCCCCTGGCAGGGCCTCAAGGGCTCCAGGAGAGCTGCAGAGGGACCTGGGAAAAGGCCTGGAGGAACAGGACACAGGGAATGGCTTCCCAGTGCCAGAGGGCAGGGCCGGATGGGATCTTGGGAAGGAATTGCTGTGTGTGAGGGTGGGCAGGCCCTGGCACAGGGTGCCCAGAGCAGCTGTGGCTGCCCCTGGATCCCTGGCAGTGTCCAAGGCCAGGTTGGATGGGGCTTGGAGCAACCTGGGATAGTGGCAGGTGTCCCTGCCCATGGCAGGGGGTGGAACATGAGGGTTTGTCAGGTCCCTTCCAAACCAAACTCTTCCAGGATTCTGTGATATTTTACTGGAACAAGCTGGGGAACAGTATTCCCCTTTAATATTAGACTAAGTTTTTGCACCTCCTGCTGAGGTGTTTCTTACCAATGTCTTCCGCTGGACTCCTGAATCCTGCTATAGAGTTACTACAGTATTTTAAAGCAGCAGAGAAGAGTACTGAAGAATTTCGGTCAGAAGAGAAGAAATCAAAATCTCTACTCCTCTGTGTGGGTTATGTCTCAGAGGGAGGAAAAAAAAAAATCACTATTATGGATAGAAAGCCCTTGACACTTTTCTTAGCAAAGAGGGAGAATCTGAAATCTGTCCTTTCTGATAAATTTATGAAACCATTCTTCGGGAAAGAGAGCTTCCCCTCCTGTCACTCATCCCCCACCGTGGTGTTGCCTGTAGCACTCCTGAGTCCTGTTGTACCTCCACAGACACAGACAGAAGTGTCTGCCAGGGCTGGGATTGTCAGCATGAGAGAGCTGGAGTGTTAGAGACTAAAATAGATGAGGTTCAGGAGAAATATCAACACTCCAGTGCCTCTCTACCAGCTGGAACCTCTCTGGGTTCCTTTTAGTGTTTTTTTCCCATACATCTAGGGGTGGAAATCCATCTCTGACTATAAGCCACTCCAAAAACACAAGAAACATAAGAACAGGTTCATCCTGGAGTGACCAAATTACAGAAAAACATCTAAAACCAGTAGGCAATAACTGAGCTATTTTAACTCAGTTCTTCACCTTTCCATCTGAATTTGCAAGGCCAGAATTGCTTTTTGCTTAATCACAAACATCTTGGAGGCTCGTGGTAGAATATAGAGTTGGTGTCTTGGGACTACACCAGGTTTTGGGACCTGGTCAACTCCATCAACCTTATCACAACTGGGATGTGACAATGAGGCTCTGTGCTTTTTTCCCCCTCACTATTTATTACCTTGAGCACAACCACTCTGTTTTCATTTCCCAATTTTTCATGTACACCTAACATTTTAACTTTTCCAGCATTGTGTGGTGGTGGTGGTGGTGGAGAAGCATGTGCTAATATTTGCATTTGTAATACATCAAACTATCCTGTTATTGAGGATTTACAAATATGGGGTCAGGTCTTCTGTGGATTAAAGCCAGCTGTGGTAAACTACATCAGCAGAGGAAGGAAAATGAGACCAGAGGGAAGACTTATGGATTTCTCCTTTTAAAATATTCCTTCAACCGTTACACTAAAAGCTGTAATACCTTCCTACCCCATAGCAGGAGTTTAAAATGAGAAGAAAGGGGTCTTTGTGGCAGGCATATCTCTTTTGCTGAACCAATGATAAATCACTTAAATTTGGGCAAGCTGTGAGTCTGCAAATTTTCAGTGTGAACAGACCCAACAGATAACTCTTGGACTCGGGTATTTTTATGGCCATGGTAATGAGTTAAGTCAACAGAATGAAATGATTTGTGTCCTTTTCAGTAACCTGTACCACCAGCAATCATCCTTACGATCTCTTGGTACCAGACCACTGAGAGGGTGAGATATTTTGAGCCCATGAGATGCTTATGTTGGACGTCTCAGGAGTAACTAACCTTTGCAAGGAACCAGCCAGCAGAGCCACCCTTGTTATTATGCCCTATATTAATTTTCCTTAATTTTCCTAGATTTGGAGCATCGAGTGTGAACTTGTCTTCTGCTCCTTTTTCAAAGTTGTCTTTGTCGTTGTCCAGTTTCCTCACACCTGAAGGGGGGGAAAAAAGTAAAAAAACCAAAACCCCAAACCAGCCAAACAAAACAACAACAACAAAACCCAGAAAACAAACAAACAAACCACAACAACAACCCACCCACACAAAAACCACAAC